>JANSLP010000498.1:0-17285 GCA_029298735.1 Ophiostoma sp. CBS 140.51
CTTGAATACTCGACAGTAGTCATATTTCCCTGAAGCTTTCATTAGTGTCAAAACCTTCCATTCAGACTTCTGATCAAAAGACCCACAAAAAGTCTGACAACCATCGAGGTCACGTGCGCTTAGTCATATTATGACAGTAACAGGACAGCATCACGACTGCTCTATGTCTTGGTGATGTTCATACTATGTCAACAGCCGTACACGAGCCCGTTCCCCGGCCTGGGAGCGCAACATAAATACGATAGCATCACGTTTTTTTTGGCTGATTCTTTCGTTCCGTATTCTATCCTCAATCCCAATCGGACGCTTTTTCTGACTTCATATTTGAATATTTCGATATTCAATATTGCTTATCCCCTTGTCCTATTTACACCACCAAAGCCCTCAAAATGTACCCAGATTGGCCTAAAACGGCAGCTGATATGGTACCACTGCCGCTTTGTGACGGCCCCAAACTAGCCCCGTTTGACTTTTATGTATCACAAAACATTGAATTTCTTGAATATCTGGGCGAGGGTTCGCATGCTCATGTCGTCAAAGTCAAAATACATGCTCGAGAGTACGCCCTCAAGTTGGTACGTGATTGTTCCTGTCGCCGCCCCTGAAATCAAGATTCATCGCCTTGCCAAATTTTACTTAGTTATTATTTTATTTACTAACACTTTTATTTGATTAGTACCGCTTTGTGGACGATTTTGATTGGTACGGCCCAGGAGACAGGGAGATCAACAACACCCGCGAGCAACTGGAACTCCTGGCCCAATATTCTGAGCCATTCTACAATGAGTGCCGTGCTTTTGGTCGTCTACAAGAGTCAGGGCATACCGACTTGGCCATTAGCTGCTACGGCTACCTTCTCCTTGATGAAGACCATGAGCGTACACTGATCGAACGCTTTAAGCTCAACTTTAACGGGAATAAGGATCTGGCTGGTTGGTATGACGACCAGCGCCCGCATTTCCTGGGGAAGCGAACCCGGAAACAACCCCCGATCCGCGGCATTCTTAAGGCTCTAGGCAAACCAAGCCCCGTGGAGAATTGCCCCAATCTTACTGTGCCAGAAGCCAAGCGCATTCTGCGGGACACCATCAAGCTACAGCAGCTGGGCATCTTTTCGCTTGATATGCGCCGAGACCAACTCGTCAACAACAAGTTTTGTGATTTCGGTGGGGCCATCACAACACCGCATTTCTTGACGAATCCAGAGCTCAACCCTCACTTGTCGTCCAACGATAAGTCCCATATGTTGCGCGAGACTTTTCTGTACGCCATCAATGACTATTGGAATTTCGAGCAGCTTATTAGAGATGCTATGAAAGATGAGCTACGACAGACATCCAACTTATTTGACGAAGTGCCTGTGTTTCCGCGCGGCATCCGTTTACTCCTCGGCGATGACCTGAGATACAAGTTACACAGCACATCGGGCAAGGCTGGCCGCGCATTTACACTTGTGGATCCTCGTCAATATGACAGCAAAGGAGAAAGAATGAGACTGGCAAGGGGTACAAAAAGTGAGAAGAGAGCAGAAAAAAGGGTTGGCGCCAAATCAAGGCAGCGTTAGCAAGAACATCAGCCGCGCGTTCCTCTTACACGGCGGCCACAGAGTTGGTTTCTTGACTGCACACGCGAGGATGCAATTATGAGAAATAGAAAGCGCATTACAGACAATGTTGACGTGGCTTGTCAAGGAGGGTAATATGCATCTAGTATAGATGGTCGTGTATCAGATCTTCTGCCGTTGAAATGGGGGTGGATGCAAAAAGTTCCAATAAATGTAAATACAATTCAAAGTACTCAGTATCTAACTCTCTACTAAGAATGTTCGTATCCTGGCAAGTACCTCTGCATTTTTCTCAATGTGTACACTATGGTTGGCATCCGCCACAACATAGAGCTCGGCACGTGGAACCTTCTCGGCAATCAGTTTCGAATTTTCTGTTGGTCAGCACTGGTTCATATAATTTGTACTCATCTAGCCGTGGAGGGGACTTACTTGGTGGGCAGATCCAATCTTTATCGCCAACAACGACCAACGTAGGCGCCGTGATTTTGTGCAGGTCGGCACGGTAGTCAAAGTACTTTTCCTCGGGCGAGTAGAGGTCGTCTATTTGCTTGTTAACCGCTGTCTTGGCTCAGCCTCGCGGATATGAATAGGAACATACTGTGTGCTTCGGCGTTATAGACACCCCGAAGACAGCTTTGCAGAGCCGCGTCGGCGTCGAATACCTCACTGTACAACGGTAACATGGCCAAGTGCACAAGCTGAAACTCGAGGTCGCTTGCAAAGGCGCCAAAAACCTTGTCCTTTAGCATGTTGATGGAGAAACTCGGCGCCTTATGCAGACGTGTGGCCAGCACCTCGATGGCATCCTCTTCTTGGTGGTAGCTCGGTGCAGTGCCACGGAGAGTCAGATGACACACGCTGTCTGGGTACGTGATGGCATATTGCAGAGCTAGGAAACCGCCAAAGCTGCCACCGAGGACGACAGCCTTGTCAGATGTAAAGTGCTTTCGTAATGCTTCGATATCGTCGACAATCTGCTTGAATGTGTATGGCGCAGTCCTTGAACTCTGGCCATGGCCACGGTAGTCGAAGGATATGACGCGGTACTTGTCCGAGAGTGGCCGGTATGCTGCCCAGTCCGAGTCGTGCGTGCCGAACCCGCGGCCACCGTGTAATGTGATCAGAAGCGGCGCATCTTTGGGGCCTTCAAGACGGTAGGCCAGCCGAGCGCCGTTGATTTCGACAAATTGTAGCGCCATGTCGGAGAGGATGTGTGGGGAATAAGGAGAAAGAGAATGCTATTCAAATCGAGAATGCGAACGAATGCGTCTGGAACTATTTACATCTGGCGTCTGTCGGTCGGCCCCGACGGTAATGACGATCTATCGGCCAATGGCGAATCTCGATTATGCAAGTCGCAGTGTCGGAGAAGCTTTTGCGACAAACATGAAAACGGCAACAGAATGGGGAAGGTGCGAAGGTGATGTGCGATACATGGCGTGGAATTGCTAGCGCAGAATGTGTCGGAAGAAACCGACAGAAATTGCCTAATTAGGCAGTTTTGGCAGGTTTACCGACTGGCAACAACTGCCGGCAACGGTAGGCGCCCCGTCACGGTGCCCACTTTCCTCCCGCACGGGTCTTTATCTAAGTGTCAAAGTGGTGCGGACCGTGGACCCTGGTTCGAACGACGATATGGTAAAGTCGGCGTCGGCATGGCGTGCTGCGCACAATTTTTGGGTGGCGCCGACCGTCACCACAACCAAACCGAAAAATTTCCTATTTCGAAGATCAAGTCGTAACGACTCAGCCAAAACTTACTTGCCACGAGGTTTTTGTTTTTTGCAAGGATCGTCGCGATCGTCGACAGTACATAAGATGAATTGCATGTCCCACATGGAGAAGAGAAAGCTGTAGTCGGCTATATACATTCATTCTGCCTTTGTTCTTATTCTTCATCGCTATCATTGTTGTTCTCATCACTACCTCACAATGGGCACCACCGACATCAACGAGACAACCACGGCCACGGCCAACGTCGCCGACGACATCCACCCCGAAAAGACTGCGCCACCTACGGTCCCTGACACTACCTCGCCGCGTCGCTGGTTTCACTGGTTCGAGCCTGGCACATCACTCGAAGAGAAGCGTCTGATCCTGAAGCTCGATTGGTTCTTGCTTTCCTACTCCTGCCTTTGTTTCTTCATCAAGTGGCTCGACAGCAGCAACGTCACCAATGCCTACGTCTCGGGCATGTCGGCTGATCTGGGCTTTGGTGCCGGCAGTGAGCTCACCTGGATGAACACGTTCTTCAACTGCGGCAACCTCATTGGCGCGCCCTTTGCCAATCTGATCATCACCGTCATCCGCCCCCGCTACTGGTTGCCGTCGTGTCTCGCGCTCTGGAGTGTATTTGTGCTCGGCATGTACCGGTGCGAGACAGCTGGCCAGTTCTACGCGCTGCGGTTCTGCTGTGGCCTTTTTGAGTCCGCCGCTTGGCCGGGTATTCAGTACACCCTTGGCTGTTGGTACCGTCGCAGTGAGATGGCGCGTCGTTCGGGCTTCTTTGTCGTCAGTGGTGTGCTTGGTCAAATGTTCTCGGGCTATTTGCAGGCTGCTCTCTTCAGTGGCATGGGTGGCAAGGGTGGCCTAGCTGCGTGGCGCTGGCTGTTCATCTTCGACTTTTTGCTGGCCGTTCCCGTCGCCATCTACGGCCTCATCTTCTTCCCCGACACTCCTGAGAAGACGACCGCCTTCTACCTCAACGCCTGGGAACGCCAACGTGCCTGCGAGCGTATCGCCGAGGAGGGCCGCACTCCCGTGGGCAAGCTTGACTGGACGGTGGCCAAGCGCATTGCTGTTGCGTGGCAGACATATGTCTTCACCATTGCCTATGCGCTGTGGTCTCTGACGGTCGGCTCGTACGTGATGCAATACTTTACGCTGTACCTCAAGGCCACCGGCATGTACTCGACTGTGCAAGTCAACAACATTCCCACCACGATTGGCGCCGTCAACTTTGTCTTTATGATCGGTTCTGGTTTTGTGGCCGACAAGATTGGCCGCCGTGGCCCCGTGTGCCTGGCCGTCGGTTCTCTTCTCACATTTTGCTACATTATTTTGACTGTGTGGAACGTGCCTCACAATTTGACCATGGCTGCATTTATTCTGTGTGGTTGCTACGGCTGCTTCACTCCTCTTTTGGCCGGTTGGGTCAACGAGGCCTGTGGTGGTGACCAGCAGATGCGGGCTTTCTTGCTTGGCCTGATGACGTCGGTTGGTGGTGCACTTGTCATTCCCTTCCAGCAGTACCAGTTCCCGAGTGCACAGGCGCCTCATTTTGCCAAGACTCACGGATGGCCGAGTGCTCTGGTGTTTGTTGTTGCTCTGACGCTATGGACTGGTGTGGTGGTTCCTCTGGTACAGCGCCACATGGAAAGCCGCAAGGTCGCGGTGCACGAGGAGGAATTTTCGGGGTAAACTAGTTTCTCATGGGATGAGATGGAAGAAACCCAAATGTACATAAATTCTGTGTACGGTATGAATAGTCTTTTTTTGATGGGCGGGCGCTGAGGCCCTACTGACATCCGCAGCAATGAATTTAATCACGTGGCACAGCGTAGTCATATTCTCAGTCCAACATCATGTCAACAACGTTCGCTGCAGAACTAACAAAGAAACAATGCGCAAGCCGCCAATGTCCGTTTCCGTCTCCTTTCACGCCTCACTCTTTGACCTAAATGCATTTCCCTTTTTTTGATCAGGCCAGCACACCACTTTGTATTATTTTTTTGCTTCTATTTTTGTCCCCTTTCTTTCCCATTCTCTTTTCCTTCCGTTGTTTTTCTCCATTCATTCTTTCCTTTATTGACGTCTTTCTCCCCCCCAACCCTACCATCTTCTCTCTCGCAATATTAACTTCTTTGAATACCTTCCCATTTCTTCATTTTCTTCCACACCGGATTGTTTTTTCATCCTCGCCCCCCAACCAGCCTGATGTATCCCGATTGGCCTGAGACGGCAGCCGACCTGGTGCCACAGCCATTGTGCCCAGGTCCAAAAATGGCTGCCTTTGATTTCCAAGGTCCCCCGGATATCGAATTCCTCGAATACCTTGGCGAAGAGCTGCATTCCCATGTCCTCAAGGTCAAGATCAAGGACCAAGAGTACGCGCTCAAGCTGGTAGGTTTTTCCAAGAGCAGGGACCGCAACATATGGCTTCCAAGTTTAGACACTCACCTACAATGTCTTCTATCTTAGTTCCGTTTGGGATACGACGAGTCATGGACGGGCCCGAGACAGTACAATGTGAACAACACCCGTGCCAAACTCACTGTCCTTGCCCAATATTCAGAGCCATTCAACGCCGAGTGCCGCGCCTTTGGCCGTCTGCAGGAAGCGGGCTACCCCGAGCTGGCCATTCCTTGCTTTGGCTATATCTTGCTGGGTGAAGAAAATGAACGCCGGCTGCAAGACAAGTTCAACCTTGAGCTCAACGGCGACAACGAGTGTAGCGACTACGACTTGCGGGGCCGCTTTCTTGGCGAGCGAAGCGGCAAGCCCCCACCGGTCCGCTGTCTTCTCAAGGCACTACCATATCTATTTATTGATGCTTAGGTTTTGAAAGAACAAATTTTTTATCTGTTAATAACTGGTGCCATGTGTTCACATCATGCGGAAACAAATATGCACCGGACACCGTTACTATTGTTGAAACTATTACCATTTAACTAGCTACACGTCTACTCAAATGTCTTCCAGTCAAAAGCCTGCTCCCAAGCGTAGGCGACCTTGTAGATGGTGGTCTCCTTATAGAACTTGGAGACGATCATCATGCCGACAGGCAACTTCGGGTGAGGGGCCTCGAGCGACGGTAGGAAGCCGACAGGCATGCTTAGTGCAGGAAGGCCGGTCTACATGGTTAGCACGTTGTATCTCATATTGCGCATCTCATAATGATAGGCATGGAGAATACTCACCAAGTTGAAGGCCGACGTGTTCAGGGAGACACCGTTGGAGTTTTGCATAAACTCAACAATGCCTGCCTCGGTTGACGGTAGTTTCTGTGCCAGCATGGGCATCGTGGGCATGATCAGAACATCGTACGAGTCGAGTGCCTTGTAGTAGTCGTCGCGCAGCTTGCGGATCAGGTTCATGGCCTTGCCCAGCAGGGTGGGCGGAAGATGGTCCCAAGCCCACTTGCCAGTCACGACGGCATTGCTGCTGCCAGCGAACATGGCATCGAACTTTTCTTGGGTCAGGGGCAGGACCTTGTCAGTCAGGTCGTTGAGGTGGAGCACACGGCGGCCACAGTTCTGGGCCATGAGCGAGGCGTGGCCCGACATACGACCAGGTGCTGTCCACAGGGTCGGGCCGAGCTTGTGCATGGGCACACTGACTTCCTCGACGACGCAGCCGAGCGTCTCGAGCGACTTTGCAGCCTTGGTGACGAGAGCACTCAGACGGGCATCACCCATGGGCTGGTCGAAACCTTCCTTCAGAATACCGATGCGCATGCCCTTCACGCCCTCTTGGGCAAGGGCAGGGTAGTCAGGCACAGAACCAGGAAGAGGGCAGCCAGCCTGCTGACGGTCATCGATGAAATCGGCACCGGCTGTAGCCTGCAGCAGCAGAGCATTGTCCAGAACTGTCTTGGTCATGGGACCCGTGCTATCAATAATAGGCTCCAAAGAGGCAATACCGGTGTAGGGTACAAGACCCGTGGTTGGCTTGAGGCCGACAATGCCGTTGACGGCTGACGGAATACGGATCGAACCGCCCTGATCGCCGCCCATACCACCCCAGGTCAGGCCCTTGCCGACCAAGACACCCGTACCTGAAGATGAACCGCCTGCCGAGAAGCCCGGTGCCCAGACGTTGGACATTTGTCCGGTGGCTGCCGATGTAGACACACCCCACATGCTCATGTTCTCGCAGACGGCCTTGCCGCTGACAATACCTCCGGCCTCGAGCACGCGCGTGACGACAGTAGCATCGGTGTTGGGGACCCAGTCCTTGATCACGTTGGTGCCCAGCAGACACGGCACGCCCTTGACGGCAATGTTGTCCTTCATGTTGACCGTCTTGCCGGCCAAGAGACCGCCCTTGGACTTGTCTGTGGTGTCGCGAATGTCACACTTCCAGGCCCAGGCGTTAGTCTCATTCTCGGTGGGCTCGGGGCGGTGGACGTCCTTGCGCGGGAAACGCTCCTCGTCGACGACCGGCACGTAGTCGTCCATCTGGTCGATGGAGTCCCACATCTCCCAGATGCCCGTTAACAGAGAAGTGTAGTCGGCCAGGTCCTGGGGCGACGAGGCCTTGAGGTTGAGGGTGGCCAAGGTGTCGATGACATCCTGCTGGCTGATGGGGTTCCGTTCCGAGACGGTCTCGGGGGCGAGTGTGGCGGACATGTTGACGTGAGTATCGGTGTTGACGATAGTGGAGAATTGTTGTGGTCAATGCTTGTCGATCGGATGTCCTATGTTTTTCTTGAAGATTTGCAATGTGGTATGACGACAAACTTGTATACGATGTGACAACAAGAGCTTCCTCCGATATAGGTCAACCCCTCGACGCGTTTTGAGACGTGTCTTCACCAAAAATGACGAGCTCCCCGCAGTATTGACTCGTGAGGTCGCCGTTGTCGGCCATAGGACGGGATTGGCCGTGAGAAGGTCGATTTCATTGCAATTTGCCTGCCCCTGGTTGGCCCTTTTCTGAGCGTCCTTGGTGTTCCTGGCGGACATTGTTGGCCGTCACATCTGGCCATTGGCCGTGTGGAGACTTTTGTGTCGTTTGTAGCCAAGAGCCACTAAGACGGGAGCCGCCAACGACAACCGTTCGGAATGTCCGACAGCCAGCCGTCTAATCACACCGTGTAAGCGATAAGATACGTCTACTACAGCTTTCTTATCAGCAACTCCGCCGATCATCTCGGGACACAGTTCTGTCCTCCGTGTCTCATGCTATCGTGGTGTCTCACTCTTCGGTCTTCCTGCATCTCGCCTGCATCCCATGTTGTGATATTGTACTTTTACAAGAACTGTATCTTGAATATATTGAGGCTCTCATGCAGCGCCGATCTTTAGAGTCTTGGCATCAGCAAGCGAAGCTCGTCTGCTACTTGCCAGCCATCTCCCTCCCACGTCTTTAAGTTTCAATCGGCCATTTCCGTTATCACCGGATGCTTGTTGACCGTGCCAAGCGACTCGGCCGGTTGTCGGACATGGTCGTCTACGGTTTTAGTGAAGTGGCATCAAACTCATGTTGCCATACCCGGCAATGCGATGGCCAGATAGACGATGGCGAGCTCGCACTTGCAGTCAAACAGGCCATATCGACTGTTATCCTGGGTAGCTGTCATGAGATATTGTTGTATCTGATAGCTACCACATGGAGATCCGATGGCAGACAGTGACATGCTGCAGACACCTTACCCTGTCGCAGATATATACACCCGTTGTAGCTGTAACCTCCCATGATTTCCTTGTAGACGGTAGCTCATCAGCGAAAACCAACCTCACAACATCTCACCATGGGCTTCCTTCACGAGACCCGCCGCTTCTTCATCGGCGACAAGCCAGCATCCAAGGCTGAGCGCAGCCTTCTATTCAAGATTGACGGTTTCATTCTGTCGTACCTGTGTCTGTCGCAGTTCATCAACTACCTCGACCGTCAGAACTTGACCAATGCCTATGTCTCGGGCATGAAGGAGGAGCTCAACTTCAAGGGTGTTGACTACAATCTGACCTTGACCATCTTCAAGAGTGAGTTGCATACACCTGCGACGATGTTGACATACTCTCTACTCATGCTAACCTTGTTGCTACGCATCGATAGTCGGCTACATCATCGGTGGTCTTCCTCAGTCCATCATCGTCTCTTCCCACAAGGTCCCCCTCTCCTTCTGGTTTCCCTTCTGTGCCCTTTGCTGGACCATGTTCAATTTGGGCAATGCCTTTGTCCATACCGTCTGGGAGGTCGAGCTGCTCCGCTTCTTCATGGCCATCTTTGAGGCTGTCTCCTTTGCCGGTGGCCACTACATCCTCGGCGCCTGGTACAAGCCCTCGGAGCTCGGCAAGCGTGCCTGTCTGTTGACGGCCGCCCAAAATGCCGGGGGTCTTTTTGCCGGCTTCATGCAGGGCGCCATCTACACCAGCCTCAACGGGAAAGCCGGTCTCAGCGGTTGGCGCTGGCTCATGGTCATCAATGCCCTGATGAGCGCTCCCGTTGTCGTCTTTGGCTTCCTGACGTTCCCCGGCATGCCTGCTCAGTGCAACCGCTGGTATCTGTCGGAAGAGGAGAAGCAGCTCGCCGTGTCCCGTCTCCCGCCGCACAAGCCAACCCAGCTCACATGGGGTGTCTTCAAGCGTGTTCTCAAAGACTGGCGCTTCTGGGCCTTTACGCTCCAGTTCTGCTTCAACACCAACATGGAGTGGGCCGGTCTGTACAGCCCGCAGTCGCTGTGGATGAAGTGGACGGGCAGGTATACCGTCCCGCAGATCAACTACTATCCGCTCGGTACCACGGCCGTCACCATTGCCTCGACCTGCCTGTTTGCTCTGTGGACCGATTACACCCGGTCCCGCTGGTGGGTCAATATTGTCATGGCGTTCTGCGCGGGCATCCCCTGCATTATGCTGCTAGTGCCCTCACTCCCCGTGGCTGGCAAGTTCTTTGCCTGGTACCTTGCCGGTATGGGTTTCATTGGTCAAGCTGTCAACTTCTCCTGGGCCAACGAGGTCTGCCGCGACGATGACCAGTTGCGGTCGATTACACTGTACGCCATGATGTACGGGTCTAATGTGACAATCGCGTGGTTCAACATTGCCCTCTTCCCCGTGACAGATGTACCCAACTTTGTCAAGGGCTACTCGGCGTCGCTGGCGACTTGTCTGCTGTCGCCGCCCATTGCTCTGTGGATTCACCGCCGGTGCCAACGCCGTGAGCGTGAGATGGCGGCCGAGGCGGCCATTACGGGCGTGCCTGAGGGTGTTGAGTGTGGCTCGGAGAGCACATCGGAGCGGCACCTGCCGGACACCAAGGTGGCAACTGTTGATGTCACACCGGAGGTGAAGTAGCTGCAGCAATGACGAGGAGCATAATGAAGTAGTAAATATGTGTCATGAAGGATTGCGTCCTAAATGCTATCATAAACGCTTGTTTGTATATTCACGACCATCATAGTGTTTAGATTTAGTACTGTGTTGTATTAAACAACTTTGGATATCGCATAAAATAGTCAATGAAAACATATTGTCACGACGGCTCCATTCAAAGTATTCTTCCCATTGCTCATGTAACCTTATCTGATGGAGCACATACACCTGGTAAACCTGACCAAACATGTACATAACTTCCTCTGGGAATTCTTTCGTAGTCTTGTATGCAAACAAGTGAAATGATGTTGCTGTCTTGAATCCTGCTATTTGAAGCTATGTGGCTGGTTGGTGACCTTTTCTAAGTGGTATGTGTGTAAGTTTTTACGACACATTACTTTAATATTTATTTTTGGAGATCAAACAATGTTTCGAATTTTAAAATTTCTTTTTAATGCTTTTTCATTTGCTTTTGTTTTTTGCTTTTTGCAAAGAAAAAGAATAAATAAAAAGCCGTCTATGTCATTACAAAAATTCAACATATAACAGCTATTTATTTAACTCCTGAAAATTAATTCAGGGACAACAAAACTTGACTTGGCTCTTATAAGTATAAAAGCATTCCAACATCGGTCATTTTTATCCCCTTTTAAAAGGGAATCGGCCGTGGCCGCTTCGGCACACGGCCGTCAAAAGAAAATACATTGTTCGCATGGTCGTGGAGAAAGAATAGGCGCCGGATCCAGCCGTGGTTCCCGTGGGTCAGCTGGAGAGCGAAGTTAACGCAGCCGGCCATCTTTTGCAGTTTGGGGGATATGTCATCGAGTGACGGGAGACGGAACACATGGTAGCACGAGGCCAACGCGTCCACTTTGTCTTTCGGCCGCCCGTAAAACAGCACGGTAACGGGCGGCTGGCTCGCGCTGGGCAGGTGGGCGGTCTGGAAGTCGTAGGCGGCGTGGTACAGGTCAAAGACGACAAACGTGTACCAAGTATAGCGCTCGACCATCATCAGGCGGCAGTCGGCTGTGTCGTCCTCGCTGCTGGAGTCGACGGTCACCTCCTCTTTCACCTCGAGGAAGCGCAACGCCCGTGCCACGACGACGCCGGGATGCTCTCAGGCCTCTTGCCTGGCCTCGGGGTCGAAATGCTTGACAATAATGTAGACGCGTCTGGTCTGCCGAGCAGGTTTTGTTTGGTCGAGCACGGCCAGCGGTGGTTCTCCTGTTGAGTCCCGCTTCGCCTGTTTATCCGTGATCTTTTCGTCCGTCTGCTCCGTCTCCGTTTTCTCGATCGTGTCCTTGCCTTGCATCGTCGCGTTCACGTGAGACTCGTAGTTGAAAAAGTGTACTATTTTGACGAAATGGAGGATCGGTCGTGTCGTGCTGAAGATGGAGTGGTTGCCCACAACGTTAGATGTTTCGATGTTAGCGGTTTTGTGCTAGTGTTAAAGACTAGATGCATCCAAGGGGATCGTGAGGCACGTCACGTCTAACCTACGTACCGCAACTTCGCTAATCTTTATTACTCGCCAGGGCCTATTTACAGCCTCATCTTTGAAGAGCGTTTCTACGTTTTGGGTCCCTCGTTAATAAACAAGGCCGCATACTTACTTATAACCGTGCATTTTGTGACTCAGACGGCACACAGGTGTTCACACTTGTGCAAGCCTGGGCAGGCCTGCTTAGCGCCTGTGCCAGACTGTGCAGCGCCTGTGCTTTCGCCCCCAAAGCCGAGTCGTGAATTGTAAGGGCGACAGTGAGTTTTTTTTGGGTGGGATAACACCTTTCATCCTGAAATAAAAAAAGCCAACGACAAACGCGTTTCGCCATACGGAGTACACAATTATTAACTCACAACCAAGTCAGTATCTCTTTGTCCACTCGCCAAACACAAGTGCCTCCGCAAGACGCATTTTCCTCTTAAATCGTTGCTATTCCATTTGCCGTAGGATGAGCTCTCCCTCCATGCGTGTAAAGGCAAGTATCTGTCCCTGTATGCCTTGAATAGGCGTCACGAACGTAACATCCGGACCTTCGTTACTTGGGGTTGGTGGGTCCATCGGCTTGCTAAACAGACTCGTCATCGTCAGCTGTGAGAACCCCGCCCAGACGTATCGAAAACACACGCTCCCGAGTCACCGCGGCTCGAAAACGGCGCCCCGTCGACCCCCAGAACCATGAGGTGGTAAGCAATAACCGGCCCATGATCACAAGGCTGCCTGGAGATTGCCTCAATCTCGTTGGTCACGCCAAACATAAGCCCCGTCGTGGCGCCACGCTTCGCGACAAGGTGCGAGACGCGGTCGGCATTCTCGAAAGGCGGATTGGCGGAGAGGTCTTTCGCGTGGATTTGGAGAAATCCGTCGTCGTCAATCGGCGGGCTCTGGAACTGGGCTGTGCGAATACCCTCGCTGAGCCTCTCTGCAGTCGACAGAGCACTTATAAGGGTGCTGCCAACCAAGTACAACCTGTTGCTCATCGTGTCGCTGTCGTCCAGGCGCACAAGAGCCCAGTCGGCAAAGAATCCACGGGGCCAGACATGGTGACGCGGTGAGTAAGCAACTGAACCAACGGCGCGCCGGGACACGGACGCTTCACCGTCTTCCGTATCGTCGATAGCGGCGAGAATTGCCATCATATCATCGATATAGGAGATGCCGCCCCGTTGGATTTTGTACAAAGATTTCATAAAATTATTGATCGGCGAGTTAAAGAATCGTTTCTCTGTCAGCCGGAAGGCCGTCTTCAGCACAGCGCGGGCTCTTTGGATGTTGTCAAGACAGGAAGAAGCGCAGGACGAACCACCGTATAGCATACGGAGTTTCTTCTTGTCTGGTTGCTCTTATTCAACAGTCGTGCCGCTAGCATCATCGCTACTGTGCTTGCAATGCAAATGTTCGCGAATGTCTTTGTCGACGCCAGCCCTGGCTGCCACCGCGACATGACGGCTCGTAATGGCATTGACGGGGGTCTTGGACTGCGGCTCACTGTTGCTATCCTGGTCTGGCGGCTTGAGGCGCAAGTAAAAGCCAAGAGTGCCGGACTTTGCAGCAGGCTCGCCAGGGTGCTGCGAGGGTTCTTGCACGATCTGATTGCCGGGATACGGGAGCAGAGGCATGATGGCTCCTTGAATGTCGGCGCACACTGCATCACTCTCGAGGCTAGGTCCGATCTCGCGCGAGAACCGCTAATCAACCTGCGACGACAGCTCTCTGAACGCCCTGGACGCCCTGGACGCCCTGGACGCCAACAGAACGCGCTGGCTCAGGAAAACTTCCACCTCGATATCGTCAACGTCAAAAGACTCGAGAATGTAGCGGCACTGAAGAGCAGCCTTCACTGCGTCGGCCCATAGTACAACGCTATTGTCTCGCAATCCAACAAACAAGACCACAGGGTGGGTTTCCCTGCGATGGCTGTCGTATCCACCCGAAGCGGGTAGAATGTTCTCAGTCGAGGCCAGTGTCACTGCCGGCCTGGTCCAGCGCGGCAACCAGTCTTGCTCGAGGGCCGCAGACCAATTGCGCAAAAACTTGTGCTGTCCAATGGTGGACAGCGTCTTGTATTCCCGCGACCAATCGGGCCCCAAGCTCCGGAGTGTCGTCGACGTTCGTGCGACAAGCCGAGGGCTGCCAGAAAGGCCGTCGAAGTATTGCGCTTTCTCGATCTCTGGGGGTTCTTGGTACGCGGCAACGGCGGCATCTAAATTTGGGAGTGCCGTTTTCTAAATGGCAGACGCTTCGGTGTTGTTCGTGGTCGTACTCGTGGCCGTATTCGTGTTTGTCGCCGTCGCTACCGTCGGTAGGAGCGCTGCCGTTCTTGGTGCTGAAGGCAATGAGTTGATGGGGGGCCGGGCTGGTGAGCTTTGATCGACATCGTGTCGCAGCCGATTTACGTTTACCTCGAGGCAAAGATCTTCTAGAGACTTCACCTGTCTTTTATGGCCAAGACGTCGTTTAGGTGCCATGTTGCAGGCAGTCCAGTCGCAAAAATGAGGGAGGGCCGAACTGGGTAATGAGTCAAAACCTGGGGTTGAACAACAAGGGATGTGTAAGATGTGCAATTCCTATGTAAATGTGTCCGTCAGACGGATACACAGAAGGTAATTTGGTTGGAGGGCAGTGGCAGGGCGTATATGACAAAGCGACGCGAATGTGCAGTTTGGGTACAGATGATCACATTTGTTTTTACCTTGGAAAGGGCACAACAACCAGCGTAAAGCGAGGCCCAGACCAGCAGGAAGGAGTGACTCACATGCCTACTTGTACAAGTACGGAGTACCTTCCTGTGACTTGGTGCCTGCCAATTCCAGGTCTCGCCTACCATGCAACAACACTGGAACGGCGATAGCTTTTCTCCCTCATTCCTACGCTCGCCAAGGTAGATAGATAGAAATTTATTCCGCCCGGAGGCGCAAGGCCTAAAGGTCTCGTCTGTATACTGCTCGTCCAATCCTACTTACATAATACGACCTTCCACTTTTCCCTCTTCTGCACTCTCTTTGCCTTTCTCTCCTCCTTTACCCACCTCCTAGTCGTTGGTTGACAGGACACCTTCTTGAAAACACTCTTCCAAGTGTTCAGGGTCCTATAATTGGTGCCTGACGCTGGATCTACTGCTCCATTTGGTATTGCTATAAGTTGTCCTGGGTTGGTGTTGATAGGTGTGCTTGTTGTTTTGTTGGTTTTTACTTGGCCTCTAGTTCGTAGTCTAATCTCTTTGTCTCGATGGCAAATTTAATCGTGGCGCGGACCGCTTTCATGTCTGGTCTCCAGTTGTCTTGGTCTGTTGGCTCCTTCCCCTGAGGAAGAAGGACAGGTTCCCGCTCTTCGCCTCTCTTTGCTCCATAAGTTTCCGTCTCTGTGTCTCCCACTGGGTACAATCGAAGAGAAAGTGCTTAATGGTCTCTCTCGCTTAGCCGCACTGACCGGTGTCTGTCACTTCGGCTCCGATCTCACCACGGTATGTCAGACGGAGTGTGCGATCATTACATGGCGTCACATGGCAGATCGCATGACCTGCCACGTAACGAGCAATTCAGTGGCCTCAGGGACAAAACTAGGAGATGAGGCTTTTATGGTTACAGAATTTTACTCCGTACAAACAACACAATTTATCCTCACTTTTAGCTACTGTGTACTGTCGATATTGGTGCTGACCACATTGGTGCTGGCCACACTTGTACTAGTATACTCGTATACCGTCTACCAATGTGTTTTCTATTACGCATTCTACTAGTACTGATCGCTCTACTCGTAGGCCCCGATTTCAGGCCCCGTAAGCGCCGTAGTCGTAACACGAAGGGGAACAGGTAGCACACAAGAGCACATGAGAGCACATCCACTACGCAGGTTGGAGCAGGGACGGCACATGTGCATCTCCAAAGAAGGAAATTCTCTATGAGATTTTTCGGGTTATATATTGGAACTTTATAAAAGATGAAAAACCTCATTTTCTCCCTTGCCAATATCCCCTGCCGGTTTGGGGGGCCAAGCACAGGTGCTGCTCAGTCTGGCACAGGCGAGCGCAGGCGAGCACAGGCAACTCAAACTGTGCTCCCTGTGCTTGGCCGGTGCCGCCGGAGCTGCAACATGACAAAGAGAGCCCAAAACAAGTCTACTTTGAGGAGCCTGGGAGGGGAGGGAGACGCACATGGATCTCAACAAGTGACCTTATTCTTTCGCATATATGCTCTCTTGACCTATAAACAAGATGTTGTTCTCGCCCCGAGGGCTCGTTAGAATTTTCCATCTAGATGTTTATTTATTTTTTCAATTTATGTTCTATACCATAGCTGCGATTTTTTTAAGCCACTGCTCAAGCCTTGAATGAAAAGCTTTTCTGCCAGCGTCATACTCCTGGCGCGGCAGCTCGCGGAAGGAGACCGATTGAATCGGACAACGTGATCGCCCTAGCATTAGAGAGCTTTTCTCCCTTCTTCTGCGTACGAACCAGACGGCGCTCTCTACAGATTTTAACAAAGCCAATTTCTTACACGTGCTTACCTTTTATTGTTCAGGTTTTGTTTCATTAAGCATTACTTAAAATCCTTATGAAAAATTAGTGGACAGTTAAAATTGAAGAATTATAACCCTTCCTGTCATCATACCAAGCCCCACACTTTTCCTATGTATCGCAAACTCCCGTGGTCGATATACAGAAGGTAGCCAGAGTAACTCTTGGCCATCCATCAAAATCCAAGGGTCATTCCAATGTAATCCGGAAAGCTGATGTAACACTTCATCCCTTTGTGTCCTATCAAGAGAAGAGACGACTGACGTAACCACTCCGTTATGGCCTTTGAGCGTCTGCATACACTCTCCCGACGCTACGTCCCAGACCTTGACGGTCCTGTCGTACGAGCTAGACACTAGCTGTTTCCCGTCTGGCGAGAAGACGACCGACGTAACCCATTCGTTATGGCCTTTGAGCGTCTCCGTGCACTCTCCCGACGCTACGTCCCAGACCTTTACGGTCGTGTCGCGTGAGCTAGACACTAGCTGTTTCCCGTCTGGCGAGAAGACGACCGACGTAACCCATTCGTTATGGCCTTTGAGCGTCTCCGTGCACTCTCCCGATGCTACGTCCCAGACCTTGACGGTACTGTCGTACGAGCTAGACGCTAGCTGTTTCCCGTCTGGCGAGAAGACGACCGACGTAACCACTCCGTTATGGCCT
>JANSLP010000499.1:0-17218 GCA_029298735.1 Ophiostoma sp. CBS 140.51
TGTAAACGTCTTGGCTGTGCTTTGCTCCTTCCTCTTTTGTCATTTTTACTCTTTTGGTCGTTATTTTTCTATTTGAAATATTTTTCTGACTTTAATCACTTAAGAAAGCGACGTCTTCAATGATAAAAGTTGACTGGAAGCATCCACGAAATACTCTTACTCCACTACAATACGGACTCTATCTAAGTTGGATATGTGGCAAGCCACCGCATTGGAGTTACCACCGCGGTGTGAGGTGGCTCGTACAGCAGCAAAGAACGTGCCTGGCGTAGTATACCTGACCATCATCTCGGCTGTGCTTCCTTTGTCAGAAGAGGTAAATGTCCCACTGGTAAAAGAACCCGTGCCATGGGTGTCCCAGGCTACGTCGACCAACTGACCAGTCCCGGGAGGCACACCCAGAGAAGCCACGAGCTTCACGGGCTGTTCGACTGTTGTGTTGATCCGTTTCCCACCATCCACCGCCAATGAGACCACGACTTGCATGCCCTTGCGTTCCGACGCCGTTTTGGGCAGCAACACTTGACTGTCCTTGATTGTGTAGTTTGTGGACGCCGGTGGGCTGATGCCGTTCTCGACCCAGTTGGCGAGGTCGCGCAGTGCTTGTTGGACAATCCCTTCGTATTCGATGAGATACTTCGTGTCGTCTGCATCCGTCAAGGTGGAGAAATGGCTTGCGTGATCGTTCATGTAGATGCGGACGTTGTCGTCGAGCCGGTCCTGGAGGGCTTGTTGGATTCTGTCTCGATAGCAGGCGGCCTGGTACGGGAAGGCGTGGACATCATATAAATTATCAATGATGATGGTCTTTGCCAAGAGCTTTCCCGTAAAGGGGCTGCCGCCGGTGGTGGCCATGGCGATGATTTCGGACGCAACTATTGGGCGCTGTGGGTGCTTTGGTGTGCTGTCTGCGCTGTCGGCGGAATAGAACTGATTGAAGCCGCTGATGCGCTCAGACGGCAGCTGATGGCGGTGATGGATATGCATGGCAAGAAACCAGCGATTGTCCAAATGGACACGGCGCCCGATTTGGAGTTGCTCGAGCACCGCCGCATTTCTCGCCGTCGGCAGGGCGAGAGTCTTTGTGGCCGCGTCAACAGTACCGTGCAACGGACCGACTTCTGTGGTCATGTCTTGGCCATACAGTGTAATTTCGACGCCGTCAGCATGGAAGGTGTCTGGCAGGCTGTTCAAAACGATGTAAATGGTGTCGTCCGATGTGTCGCGGTCGCATCGATCAATGGTCGGGTTGCAATCCACCAACCGGGCGCGCAGCAAATCCCCAAGCTCCGATTGCTCGGTTCCCAAGTACCCCGGCTGAGTCCAAAAATCTTGGCTATATGTGGGATCAATCATGCGTACCGTAGGCGTCATGATCATAATTATCTCCAAGTCTGACATGGCCCGAGGGTGCTCCCAGCCCTGGAGAGGCAAGCCCATGTCCGTTGCCTCCTGGAGCACCATCTGCTGGAGCGGGCTCAGACTGGCGTAAGGGTCCCCACTGCCGCCCGGTCGCAGTGCATCAGCAATGTCATCGGCCTTGGATTGCAATACCAGGTTGGCCAGGGCGCGCACGCTCAAGTTTTGTGGGTTGCCGCCGGGCGAGCCAATGACTATGGGAACGCCTCCGTCCCAGACACCAGTGGAGCCCTCCATGGCACCGACGGTGACGTAAGAGCCGCCACTGCCGCCGTAGATGTAGCCGTAGATTCTGCGGGACGCATCGCCATAGTACTTTGCGGCTACCGTCTTGGAGAACTTGGCAGCAGCTGCATCGGCGCGGAAGCCTCCGATGGCTCCCTTGACCTGCAAGAAGTATGCCCCGCCATCAAGTGCAGCAACAATGTTGCGCGGCAGTGCAGTCGATTGTTGGACAGGGTAGGCGAGCTGGAAGAATCTGCCGTGCCAGTGCTGGGAAGGGGGAAGATAGATGTTGAAGTCGATGTCGGTGCCCTCAAAATGGCCTGCCACCCTTCGATGGGGCGTCGGCTCGGCCTCATCAACCTCCGCATCAATCACCGGAGAGCTGTAGGTCGGATCCACCGTGTCGGCCGTTATGACAATGCTGCCAGACTGAGCGGGATCCGGCGGTGTAAATTCCGGTACAATGTCGCTGGCGGTAGGGACATTGTCGTGATCCCCTGAAAGAACGGACGCCATGGTTCTGGTTTGCTGCAGTCATAATCGCGACATGTTAGCAAGCACCGCCAAGAAAAGTACGAAGATAAATTTGAATTAAAGAACCTGGCACACAGTCCCAGAATCTAGAAGTCCTTTGAATTATGATGGATAAGGGTCCTTACCTAAGGTCTGTGATGAGACCAATCCCCAGATGTGAGATTGGAAGAAAGAGGACAAGCCACAAGGAGGAAGAGCTAAGGCAGGATGATGCAACTGTCCAGTCTTGTGCAGAGTCTGGGGCAGTAATTGTTTGGACCAGATTTGAACTTGGTCTTTATACGAGGGGAGTTGCAAGGCCTCGGTTTCTTTTCTTCGTTACTTTTTTTTTTTTTTCATGATGTTATTTGCCTTTTTTTTTGTCTATTTTTTTTCATTTTTTTTTTTTACAAGTTAACAACGACGTCCATCGTACCCCGTAAAGACGCAACCCCGGGGTGTTGATTTACTCCGCGTGGCCCGGTGCACTTGGCCGACTCCGCAGATTGTGTTGCCCCTGAGCTTCCCCCGCATATCATCAGCGGAGGATCACCTCGACACTCGACATGAGAATCCCAAGGACGATGACGTGAGGTGTGTCTGGAAGAGTTCGGGGACTCTCCCCAAAGCAAAGCTATTGAATTTGCGGCCTTGGATGCGACGTACCATTACCCACACAGTAAAGTGCGACACTCCCCGATGTTGCTTTTAGCCGGCAAACTAAACCAGGAAGGTGTACGAACTATGCTGCGCGAATGAATGTCCTCCAACCTGGTACGACGGACAGATTCTGGCTTGCAACCAGCACCGCACAATGGCACCACCACACCAGGACATTTCCTTCCCAACTGAACCTAGACTCTGGCATTCTACCATTCTCCGTCGGTGACTGTAAATATCCGAGACCACGGGGCGAGCAAATCAACAATTGGCAAGCTATCCATGAGGACTGAGGATTGAGGCCCTACGGCTTAAGCGAAGCTCAGCGATATCTTGACTGCAATAGGCCAAATGGTAATGCTGCTTATGACTTGTCAATACCCCGCTCCGGTCTTCAAGAAACGACCCTTTAACACCTCGAAAAGCATTCTAAAACGAACGATACTCCCCGACGTTTGGCTTCTCGCATGTTCTTCAAAACGTTATCGTTTTTTTCGGGTTTCTCGGCTTCCTCACATTCCTCGCATTTGTCGCCATTCTCGCCATTCCATTCTCGCTCCACCAAAACCAATCCCCAGTTTCTGCAAGCGTTAAAACTTTCCCGAAATGTCAAGGCCGGAGGAACAACAGGCGGACGCCAACCGACCGCAAATGACTGGATCCAGACGACCGGTAGCCCGTGGCACCGCATTCTACCCCAGGAAACGAGCGGTGAGAGCCTGCCAGGTGTGCAGGGCTCGGCGCACCAAGTGTGACAACCTCAAGCCCACGTGCTCGTTTTGTCTCAAGACTGGCGCTGTCTGCATCCAGTCGTCAACCGACCTGTCAACCTTTGATCCGGCAAGCCTCAAGATCCTCGACCGGCTGGACGAAGTACAGGATCTCCTCAAGGTGCTAGCAAATCGTAATGGAATCGACTCTCCCAGCAACACTGCTTCTGGTGGCCAGTCTTTCAGCCAGCACGCGGAAGAAGACATCCAATCTGTCCACTCTGATCCCAGCCAGACACGGCTGTTGAAGAGCATCCTGCCGGAGAGGTTGGAGGACATCCTGGCATGGCCCATCTTCTCTGTCAACAACAATGACGTGCCGTGGGGGATAGCGGCGACCTTGAGCTTGCAAATGCAGGACTCGACTCCTGGCACGTCCGTGGCCGACGCTACCACCATAAGCACACCACCACCCACATCGCTCGCTACATTGCTTGAGGACATGCCGCAGTTGGTCAACAGTCTTGTCGATAACTTCTTCAATTACGTCCACGTGAAAAATCCTATTCTGGACGAAGCGACCACGAGTCGCTTGATCACTGCCACCACCATTGAGGGCATTGACTGGTCACTGAAATCGTGCCTGACGCTCCTTGTCTGCGCTCTCGGCTCCATCTCGGGCCCGTTTGTCACCGGAGATGGCATTGCAAGCGGCAGCACAGCCTTCTCCAATGCCCAGTCTCTATTCCAGGCTGCTGAGCGCCGTTTGGGCGCGTGTATTGGGTCTGCAGACCTCATGGCCGCACAGTGCCTCTTCTTGGCTGGCGTGTACATGATGTGCGTTTTTCAGCCACGAAAGGCTTGGAGGTTCTTCAACGCAGCGCTGGCCGCCTGCCAGGAGTTTCCGTTACTTCAACAGTCGCCCTTACTCTCCATGGAGGACCTTTATGGCAGCCGAGACGACGACAATGATGCAACAGCATTGGATGGCTGCCAGCAACGTGTAGGAGGGGACCGAGAGAGCGGCCTTCAACAGGCACTCTACTGGTCCGCGTGGAAGTCGGAGAGGGAATTACGTGGCGAGCTGTGTCTGCCCGACTTTCACCTTGCAGACCGGCACCGTGGGCTGTACCCAACCTTCTTCCCGACCCCGCCGCCGCCACTGCAACCGCAGCAGCTGACAGAATTACACCGGAAACCTGAATCTTCGGCTTGGTACTTTTACCTTGCTGAAATCTCTCTGCGACGGCTGTCTTTCAATATCTGTGCCGAGATGCTCTCGCTGCGACGCGCACATAATGATAATACCACCGCCTTCCTAGCTGATGTTACGCTGGTCGTGCCGACATGGGAGCTGCAAGCCCAGCGCTGGATCGACTCGCTGCCGCCGATCCTCTCTCTCAATGCCCCATCCGACGCTGAGAACGACATTTGCCGTTTTGTTCTCCGGGGCCATCTAATCAACCTCTACGAACTCATCTACTGGCCGTTCACCGTTGCTGCTGCAACACGTCTTGATACATCTCTGGGAATGGGACGCAACAAAATCCTGTCTCAGAGAGTAAGTGGTGCTGAGTTAGTTGCAGAGCAAGAACCTGTGGACTCAGCCTCCATCCTGAAGCTGGCACGCAAGGGCCTCGAAACTCATACCCGGCGCATCGTCACCAACGAGCCCGGCTTCCGGCACCGGCACCACGGAACATGGTACATGATCAGAAACTGCACACGGAGTGCACTCGTACTCGTTGCTAGTGCCCTCTGCATGGCGCGTCTCGGGTGCTTGGTGGAGGGTGATCCGAATAACGAATTTCTGGCCTTGCCAGACGGGTGGCGTAATAGCGTAGCAAGTACAATACGGCTCCTGACGTACTGGGAGCCCGAGGTGCCTGATGTTTGGAAGGGACGCAGGATTCTCGAGATTGGCCTCGAGCGGCTGATGGACCAGCAAATGAGTTAGAAGGATTGGACCAGAATGGAGCTAGCTGACGGTAGTTGTGCAAAATACGGGTTCTTAAATCAAAGGACAAGAAAGATGTATTAGCTCCCCATCTAAATTCAAGTACCTACGTTAAATTTGGTAGCGCTGGTCAAAGTGGAAACCCTACGGAATGTCGCAGTTAACGGAATGTCGCAGATAACAAACGGAGCTCCAACAGTGCGGAGTGCCGAGGAGGAAAACGTTCACCGTTTGCAGACCAGTGTGGGCAGTTAGAGAGATGGAACACCTTTCGTGATATAAAAACCCAAAATCGCCTGCCGTGTCTGTATATGGTCTGTGATATGTGTAACGTCATCAAGCTGTATGAAACCAATATCTCATCCCCCACCTCTGTTTCTTTTTGTATACACTGCAAGCAATGGCGACCAAAGTCGACACAAACGGAACGCGAGCTGCCTCGACATCAGTTCATTTACAGGCCCCGAAAAACCCACCATGTTCGTTGTTGCGTGTCTCCGGGACCGACATTGTCAATGCCGCCGGCGAGAAGATTATTCTCAAAGGCACCTCGCTTGGCGGCATGCTCAACATGGAAAACTTCATCACCGGCTATCCTGGGCACGAAAGTGAGCATCGTGCTGCGCTCGCCGCCGTCTTGGGACAAGACAAGGCGGATTTCTTCTTCTCCCGGCTGATTCACCACTTCTTCACCGAAGCCGATGCAGCTCTGCTCGTTTCCCTAGGCTTCAACTGCCTGCGTGTGCCTTTCAACTACAGGCACTTTATTGACGATGCGAACCCAGGCGTGATCAAAGAGTCTAGCTTTGCGCTGCTCGATGGGATCGTCTCGTTGTGTACGCAGCACAACATTTACGTCGTGCTGGACCTGCATACCGCACCTGGTGGCCAGAACCAAGATTGGCACTGCGATAGCGGTCTGAGCAGAGCATTGTTCTGGGAGTTCCGTGACTTCCAGGACCGTGCCGTGGAGTTGTGGGTGGCCATTGCGAAGCGCTATACCGGAAACCCGGTCATTGCTGGATACAATCCACTCAACGAGCCAGCGGACCCGCAGCACGTGCGGCTCATTGCATGGTATGACCGGGTCGAGAAGGCAATCAGAGAGGTTGATCCCGACCACATGCTCTTTGTTGACGGTAATACGTACGCCATGGATTTCAGCCGCTTCCCCGTGGACAAGCCGTTGCCGAATACTGTCTACGCCTGCCACGACTACAGCATGATGGGGTTTCCAGGGACGGAGCAGTACACGGGTACAGACGAGCAAAAGGAAAAGTTGAGGCTGAGTTTTGAGCGCAAGGTGGAGTACATGCGCAAGGTTGGCGTGCCCATTTGGAATGGCGAGTTCGGCCCCGTGTACGCCGACCCAGACGTGGACTCGGACGCTGCCGCCACCAATGCCAAGCGGTTTGCCCTTTTGCGCGAACAGTTGCGCATATATCACGAGGCAGGAGGCGTCAGTTGGTCGATCTGGACTTATAAGGATATTGGGTATCAGGGTCTGGTGTATGTCAGCAAGGACAGCCCCTACATGCGACTCATTTCCCGTTTCGTTGCAAAGAAGCAACGCCTGGGACTTGATTTCTGGGGCGTCGCAGACAAGTCAGAGGTTGATCATGAGGTGTTTGCCCCCTTCATCGAGAAACTCAAGGAGATGGTGCCAGAGCATCTACAAAAGCGTAAATATCCTTCCATTTGGACCTTCCAGCGGCAGGTCGAGCGGTCAGTGCGTGAATGCCTATTGAGCGAGTACTTGGGGTGGGAAATGGCAGAGTTGTTTGACGGGAAAACGGAAGCGGAGCTGGAGGAGCTAGCTGCGAGCTTCAGTCTCGAGAATTGTGTGGAGAGAAACCAGCTGAACAAGATTTTGTCGAGCGAGGCGGCCCATGCAGCGGACAGTGCTACTTCGGATTAATCACCCTAGATTCCATTCTTATGTTACTTAATAACGTAGAACCAGTTTCCTTACCAACTCCTATTTTTTTTTACCCCTCACTCAAGCCTCTGTTCCCGATGGCTCACCATAGCTAATGCGAGAAACCCGTCTGTCATTGACAAGCAAGAATCACGACTCTAACGCTGTATACTACTGTTAGCATTCAGTGCCTATGGAATATTTATGGAGTGGTCTTTTTATCAGTCATTCTCATTAAATAAATTTAAAGTTTCTCTGAAGGACTACATGGGTAACTGCAAACATGTGTCATATGCAACAAGCTGCATTTTAACAAATGATACTAAGATAATAAGAATAATAAAAAAATGGAGGGGAAAGAAGAGAAACAATCTCAGGGCTCTCTGGCTACAATCACAGCTGGCCCTGCTAGCATGCTCACGACCAACGCCAAAGCCAAGTGACTTACACCTTGGCAAATCTGTACTTGAGGTGAACGTTCAATGGCGGCTTCTCCCAGAGAGCGAAGATCCGCTGGTTGTACCAGTCGCTGCAGCTCTTGTCTAGTTCCAAGTCGAAATTGAAGAGGATCTTGGCCATGATGAGGCGCATCTCGTGGTAAGCCAAGTTGCGGCCGATGCAGTCTCTCGGGCCAAAGCTGAACGGCTTGTGGACGTCGCGACGGTCATTGTAAAACGGCGACGTCGGATCGGCCGTGGCCTCCGGCAGCCAACGCTCCGGGATGTACTCCCTTGCCCGATGAAAGTTGATCTCCGAGGTATACGCCGAGAGGTGGTGAACACCGACAGTCGTCTTTTTAAAGTTAACATATAAGCTATGACGGAAAAGACAAAAGAAGAAGAAGAAAAAAGGAGATGAGAAAAGCTAACCTTTGGGGGAATCATGAGACCGCAAATCTCCACGGGAACCTGTCCTGGCACACTGCGTGACAGCGCAAGCGGGATTGGAGGGAACAGCCGCAGGGCCTCATCCAAACAAGCCACCAGGTACGGCAGCTTGGACCTGGCGTCGTTGAAGCTGATGTCTGTATCGGACGCAAACGTGGAGCGGACTTCCTCCGTCGCACGCTTGATGGCATGGGGCGTGTTGAGCATCCAGAACGTGGCGCCGCTCAACAGTGTCGCCGTCGTCTCTGAGCCGGCGACCATGAGGAGGTCAGAGTTGACAACAATCTCGTCGTCGCTGAGGGCATGGGCCTCTCCACGAGACCGGAGGAAATAGTCCATAAAGTCGCCACGATCGGGCTGCTTTCGCGCCGTCAGCCGGCCCATGGCCAGCTTCTGGACGTTCGCCATGTGCTGTTGCTTGGCCCTTTTCATTAATGGACTGAGCACGAGCATAATGGCGCCGCCAATGATTCTGGATGAGCCGATAAGGGAGAACATGGGCGCGATAATCAAAATCTTCTCAATGTTCTCGATCCAAGCATTGGACTGGCCCTTCTCGAGACCGTAGAGCGGCTCGCCGTAGGCCAGGTCGGCAATTAGATCAAACGTAGTGAAGTTGTACCAGCGCACCATGTTGGCCAACTGGCCAGCATCCGAGATATCGCGCAGGCGCTTGACCAGCAGGTCGACATACACCCGAATCAGCTGCTCCTGCTGCATCAGTGCCCTGTCCGAAAACGCAGGCAGCATCGCGCGACGGTAGCGGAAGTGATCTCTCGCGTTCGAAGAGATAATCTGGCGGGTGTCCATATGCACGCCTCTGGGATAAAACTTTGGGAAGTCGGCGTGCCCGTGCCCGTAGATGTCTTTCCAAGCCTGAGGGCTGATAAAGTAGACTTCGTTTGGAGAGACACGCATGACTTCGCCGTATTTGTCAAAGAGGTCCCGGATAGCAAACTCGGAGCTACCGCGAGCCATGCATAACTGTCTCAAAATTGGAAAGGCGATCCATAACTTGGGCCCAGGGATCTTGTGCAAAGGGTGGAAGTAGAGGTTGTAAATGATTGTGGCGCACTCTTTGCCTACCGCGATCAGGCCGAGGATGAGGACAAATTTGAAAATCCCTTCCCACGTATTGAGCTGGTATTGCGCGAGCTTGATACTGATTTCTTGGTGGAAAGCCATTTTGTTGGTTTTTGCGATTGTAAAAGTTATGAAAGTCTACCGAATACTGGATGCGGAAGTAAAAATGCCAAGTCCCTGGCTTTTATGAGTTCTTCAGCTACGAACAATATGTATCTTGTCAGCATCATTCTCCGCCATCGCCAACCATGGGTTGTTTACACAACCCGAGACGATCACCCCGAGACCGCGATGCCTCATTCTATTCTTCGAACGTAGCACGATGCCGGCCGCATAGCCATAACCAAGATGATCGGGGATCAATTGTTGTGTTTCAAGTATGATCGACATGCCCGTTTAGTTCCCTCTCGCTCTCGCACTCGCTCTTGCATTTGCTCTTACATTTGCTTTTGTACTCGCCCTCGTACTCGCTCTAATTTTTCCTTCTGTCAGTACGGAGTAGTTAGCAAACCGGAGTTCGAAGGATTACTTGACATCGTATTCGGTTGTGACTGTCTGGAGGGTAGGCTGTTTTCTTAGGCACCCATGTCTGTGATCCTGTCATGACTTTCCAATGTACGACGTGCAGGTAACTTCTTTTGTATCGAGAATGCAACTTTTTTGTGGAACGCGTTTTGTCAACCGCAAACGGGTGTGGGGAATATGGTACCCTTCGCTTGTCTCGTCGAGTTTGCAATACTCTCATAAGTCACAGTAGTCCCTGCAAATATGCACAACAGTCGACGGGAGAGCTGCGTTAAAAACTTCCATTTTCGGTCTTATGGAGATACGGCAAGCATTCAATGAAACGACCAAAAACAAAAACACTCGGAGTGTCGGCACCGGCACCCCCCGTAAATTGCCCAAACGCCACCTTTGAATGAGCAACCTTTGGGTAGAATGGGCTTTGAGGAAATTCCCACAACTTTGAAAAATAAAGAATGAAAAAAAAAAAAAAAAACGCTCCGCAGTATCGCCTAACCCAGAATAGTCAATCGAGCGAGGACCAGGATAACCGGGGATTGTCGGCAACGTGCATGAACCAATGGTTTTTGTGCTCAGCAGATGCCGACAGTGGATGAAGTAGAGCGAATGCGAGACCGAACGCGAGAGTACGTACTGAACGTGTATGTCTTCAAGAAAATCACAAAAAAAATCAAAATCAAAACTCGTCTTCGGGAGAATCGTCAACGACACTCGTAAAGGCGAATTCAAGAACTCAATGTTCGTTAAGCGATATGAGAAGTATTGAACGGGCCATTTCCCCCGCAAATGTCAAATTTAGCTTGGGCCACTTTTCCCCCGCATTCTGGGTTCAGACGAGTTTGTGGAAGCCCCAGATTTGCAAAGGGTCGACTGATGCCATGGATCACGGTCCACGTGAATATAAATATATTTGAAATGCATGCTGCTTTCGAGAATAATGGGCTGTAAGGAAAACGAGAAAAAAAATTATCATCTTGCATCAAGCATCAAACATTACACTGTTTGTGCCTTTGCGGCACCCCCACCAACGTCCATCATGGCCGTCTCCATCAACACCGGGACGCAGGAGGCCGAAAACTTAAAGGACTCTAAGCGCAACAACACCCCTGTCGACAAAACACAACACATTGAACTTCAAACTTTCGGGGACGATGAAGTCGACGAACGCGAATACTTGCCCTTTAGCTGGGACCGTCATCTGCTTATGAACCTGGCAGCCCTGTACCTGACCTTTTTTGCGAGTGTCTGGGGCACGGGCATGCCAGGCGGCAGCATCGTCTACATCCAGCTCGAGTATCCCCTCACGCCCGCCACCAGAGTGAACTGGGTCTCTGCTGTCGCCGGTCTGATGCAGAGCGTGATTTGCATCTTCATTGGTGATCTGTCCGACATCTTTGGCCGGCAAAAGTTTCTCCTGGTCGGCATGGCGTCGGGTGCTGTCGGTATGCTCCTTGGCGCCTGCGCCAGCAATGTCAACGAAATCATCGGTGGCCAGGTTCTCAACGGCGTCGGTGTCTCCGTAGGCATTCTATCTATCCCACTCCTGGCTGAGGTCATCCCAAAGCGTTACCGCGGTCCAATCATTGGCGGCGCCGCCCTCCTTGCCGGAGTGGTTGGCATCGGTGCCGGTGTCCTGCAAGGAGCGCTCATGAAGTACAATATTATGGGTGTCAACAGAGGATGGCGAGTTACCTTTTACATGGGCGGTGGCTGGTACGCCATTGCCGCGGCGATGTTGCTGCTGTTCTATCGCCCCAAGGAACGTCCCAATCCAGAGGGAATTTCCGTCATGACGCGGGTTTTACGGATTGACTGGGTTGGTATTTTCTTGGCCACGCTCGGCCTCCTCCTCTTCCTCCTTGGCCTGCAGTACGGTGGCAACCCCTATCCGTGGACGTCTGCACGTGTGCTCTCCATGATCATCATTGGTGCCCTTCTCATGGTCTGTTGTGTGATTTGGGAGTGGAAGTTTGTCAAGGATGGCATGGTGCCTCGTTCGTTGTTCCGGCACAGGAACTTTGCCGTTGCCATCGGTTTAAACTTTGTCGAAGGCATGGTGGGATTTTCCTGCCAGGCCTTCATCCCCCAGATGCTCGTCAAATTTATCACGCAAGACCTGATCTTGATTCCAGCCTACAGCATCCCTGGAAACTGCTGCACGGTTATTGGCGCTATGGGTGGAGGTCTACTCACAGCCAAGATGCGTGAGACAAAATGGGTCGCTGTGGCAGGAGTCGGGTGTCTCCTCATTTGTGTGGCTACGCTTCCTACCATGTCCCCGACCGCGAGTCTGGCTGCGTTCTTTGTTCCCAGTCTCGTGGGCATGTTGGGTATCGGAACCCTAGGCGGCGTCATCAGCACCATTGCCAGTCTGTGTACCCCGGATGAGTACATCGCGGCCAGTGTCTCCATTGGCCAGTCTCTCCGCGGCCTCGGAGGATCCATTGCCGTCGTCGCCTTCAGCTCAATTTATTCCTCCAAGCTCACAACCATTCTCCCCTCCAAAGAAGCCGCAGCGGTAATTGCTGCCGGCCTTCCGCCATCGAGTGTTCAGCCCCTGCTGCTGGCTTCGGCATCCAATAACGCCACTGCAATCGCTCAAGTTCCCGGGGTCACCCAACAGATCCTGCAGGCACTGTCGTCGGCGTCTGCCGAGGGCTACGCTGCATCCTTCCGATACATCTGGTATGCGACGCTACCGTTTACTGTTGTCACATTTGCACTGAGCCTCTTTTTGAAGCCGACCAAGGACCAAATGACTCGCGTTATTTCAGCGGCTGTTAAGAACGGAGTGACCTACAAGGCCGAGCAGGAAGCAATCTCAGCAAAGGCAGAGGGGACCATGGCTTAAGTTGTGTTTGCGTTTCTGTGACCAGAGCCTGCTGTTGCACACTGCGTGTATCACATCCGGCAAGTTAAGGTGGAAGCAGGAAGGCGGACAGTCAAGTCTAAGTATCTAGCTTTGAATTTGTCTTTATACTCTACTCAACGTGTATGCTAGCAACTACTTCATATACCACAGCCTCGTACGATCACTGCATTGCATGAAAGAATATTGATGGAGAGAATCTTTTTTTTGCAAAACTATCTATTGGCATCGAGAACAAGACAGCAAAGAAATAAGGCGGAGAAAAATTTCAGCCAGTCAACGTGCAGCTCTAATCAATTTGCAAAAGTGGTTGAGCAGCTTACTTTTTCTCAGACAAAACCAGGCGTGCCTTTGTTCGCCACCCAATCACCCTCTGAATCAAAGCGTCGGAGATGTTGTGATGTCGAGAAAGTGTTGTCGTGCTGTCGAAAAAGTCGGGATGTTGCCGAACCAAAGGACGCGGACCTGGTATGGAGATGTCAGTGAACAGAACTAAAAGAAAAAGAGAGGAAACGAGTGAACTTGCTTTTCAAAGAAAACACCCGCGCGCCATTGGCTCGCCTCCCAACCACCCCTGAACCAATTTGTTGAAGTTGTCGATTTCTTGAGTTGTCGAGTTGGCGAGTTGGCGAAGTGCTGTGATGAGGTTGTCGATGTTGTCGAAAAAGAAAAGTTGAAGTCAAAGGCTCACCTCCCAACCACCCCCGGACTAGTTGGAGCACTGCTCCTGTAAATTGTTAGTGATGAACATAAATGACAAAAGGAAAACGTGAAGAGAAAAAGACTTACCAAACCCACGCATCGGTGTCATGCCTAACCCCAATTGTCCCTGCAGCGCGCATCAGCCATCCGTGTCTTTCGGGACCCCAGAAACCCTCACTAAGTGGTTGAGTGTGTTGTCGAAGAAGTATCATAGTGTGAGGTGTTGTCGAGAAGTCGAAGAAGAAGAAAGTAAAGGCCCATCAATCTGCCCTGCCCAATATATGGGTTGCCTCCTCGTTCCTAAATAGAGGAGAGAAGAGAAGTTAGTTATGTGAAGGTGAAAAAAACAAAACAAAAAAGGAAGAAGAATACTCACGGAGTCAGTTCAGATCGAAGCCGACGGGCTGTCGAGAGTCGAGAGTCTAAATCGAGAGTCTAAATCGAGAGTCGAGAGTCGAAACGTCGCACCACCCAACCACCCAGACCGTTGTTGTCGAAGTTGAAATGTCAAAGTGTTGTTGTCGAGTCTGCTGAGACGCAGTTAGCTGAAGAAGAAGACAAAAAAAGGAAGAGAAAAAGAAGAGAAAACTTACTTTGGTGACAAAAATGCCGCGCTTCTAGTTCTGCCACCCAACCACCCACTGAACCAGGTCGGTCGCACGGTCGGTCGCGGTCGTTCGTATGAGGTCAATGGAAATTGGGACTTCAATCTTATGACTTGCGAAATGGAGCAATTTTTGGGCAAATTACCCACCCTCTAGACGAGACAGACACTTGGGCGCCTGCTTCTGGTGGAACAAAATTCGTCGCGAGGTGTGGGTGAACACTCGCTTGGAGGCCAAAAAATGGACGAAAAGAGACAGATTGTATCGACCGCCAATCGGCCTCACACTCGACCACGCTCTCGGGTAACATTGCGCACCAAATACAATTACTTTTTGGCACATGAGGAATCCAATGAGACTACTTTCAAGATGATCGAAACGGGTCGAAAAATTTCATAATTTGGAAAGTGAGAAGCATCTGACAGCAAAGTGAGGATTGTCGTCGAAAATAAAAGTGGGACTCTCTGACAAGGAGTGCTGCTCGGGAGGTGTACAGAAAAGTGGAGACATCTAAAAGCTGTCGTCGTTTGCAGTGTGTGCGCCACGGCTGGCCTCGGTGTGCTCGCATACAGCGTCTGTCGTTGGGTCGCGAGAGCAGCCAGGAGCGTCTCCGCGCACTTTCGCCACGCTCCGCTCACCCGGCGCCGCCGGTTTCGAGCCATTGCCCGTGCCGAAGCACTTGCCATTCTCCTGTGCGCTGCAGTCAACGGCTGGGCCCTCGGCTTTTCCGTCCACGACAGCACGAAGCTGGAAGGGAGGGCCGCCACCGTCGCCTCGGTCAATTTTTTGATTACGTTTGGGCAAAGGCTGTTGCTAGACGAAAGAAGAATGAGAAAGGGCTAGATCGACCGCATATTATAGAGAAGCACGCTCCGGGGCCAGGAACCGGTTTTTTTGGTTTCCGTTCGCCAAGATCCGTTTAGCGCTCCGGAGAACCGTTTTCGGTTTACGGACCAAGATTGGACCCACACCAGCCCAGGTATATACGTCCCCTTTGAGAGAACCTCTCGAAGAGGCATTGGTCTTTTCATCCCCCGGTCCGGGAACGCAGCACGATATGGACCGTCTCCCGGTGGAGATTTTAACCGGCATTGCCGCCTTGCGTGTGCGGGGCTATGGACTTTAACTTCGCGGACGGGGACGCGGAGAGAGGCAAGGAATAAAGACAGCCGGTCCAGCTTCGGCTAGCAGAGGAAGGTTTTCTGGAAGTTGGAGATGCTTGGCGTACGCGATTCTGGGCTAACTACAACGCTCAGAACTCTGAGTAGGAATACCATGTAGTGCAATGGCCAAAGACCGGATTTTAAAGAAAGTAGAGCGGTACCATTGTAATACTTTATAGAACATTTGAAGAAAAGATTCAGACAATACAAAGCTTTCCATTTCCATTCGAATCCTTCCGGTTTCCCCGTGTACGGAATCCATCACTTCATGTTTTAGACACAGACTTTTGGTCAAATCGGATGTAACTGCTCGTGTCGTTCCTGCCATCCTACGAAAAAATCTTAATGACAAACTCCAAACCTGCTTCTTTCGAATAAATAACGCGCTATCCCCCCATTACTCCTTTATAACTTGTACTGGTCAAACGAGCCTAACATAGTAACCACGTCCCTGTGGCCGGCCTTTTCGGCCCACGCCAACGCCGTCATCTTGCTCCTGGTGTTTATAATGCTCGTGTCAGCACCCTGCTCCAGTAGGTACCGGACGGCCTCGACGTGGCCCATCTGCGCCGCCTCGTGTAAGGGTGTGCCAAGGTCTAGGACACGATAGTTGCGGGACGACACTTCGTCGTTAGCGTATAACGTCAGGTTCAGTGGCTCGCCGCGTTGCAGCAACAAGCCGAACATCTCCACAATATCGCTGGCGGCCGCGGGTTTCGACTCTGACTCCGTTCCGGATGGCGCCCGTGACTTTCGCCGAAGGGCATAATGTAACAACTGTTCCCGGGAGACGTCTCCTCCCCAATCATCCACCAGCTCCCGTACTAGATCGACCGAGGTGTGCTCCACGGCCTGGGACATACCCGTAATATCCTTATGCCGCGCCCGTTCATTCAGGCTTGCGCCGTGGGAGATCAGCCATATAACCATGTCCCGGTCGTGCGCGCCGGTGTGTAGGAGGGTTTCCAATACGTTGAGGTCAGGGTGGATCCGTTGGTTGATGTCCCACCCGTGCTCGAGGAGAAAGAGAAGTACCTCCTTAGAACCAGTATCAATGGCCTCTCGCGCCACGAAATCTTTGGTCGCAAAAGTTAACGGCTTCTGTGCAATAAAGATTTACTCAATTATTTCGACTTGGTCGTGACGGGCGGCTTGGCTGAGGACGGGATATAACTCGTAGATTAAGTATTTGCTGTTATCATAAAAGTGCTCTTTGAGGAGCGCCCTAACGGTAGCGAGGTCGCCGGCCGCGACTGTTGCCATAAACGCGTCGAGAATATGACCTGGCAGTGACGTTCCTAGACTTGTTGAACCAGAGGCCTGCATTAGCCTCAGGCATTGCATGTGTTTCTCTGGTTGTGTCGACATTCTGACTTGGTAGTTTCGTTGATCGGGAAGAAGGAGACTGCGATTTGTAAGTGTTACGGATATGGCCCCCACGGCCTCATTAACAGGCCAGGACAACGCAGGACCGACCCCTCAACGGGACGGAGGAACAAAGACGCGGCAAGCCCATAACAAAGCAGGACGAATGTGGCTGAAGGCCACCAGCAGAGAAAGGAACTAATTTACGAAGCCAACGGAACGGACTAATTACATAACAAGGAAGATTATATGGGAAATGATCTTGGGAATAAACTATGAATGAATTATAGAGAAGATTATTATTATTATTATCCGCCTTTCTCAGCCACTCCTGGCTATTGGCGACTAGCTAGACAGAACCCTCTGGGGAAAAAACTGTCACAGAACTAAGTGGGTGAATATTCTATTCACCGGTGCGTGTGGTAAGCCACAGGTAGCTGCAGTAAAGAAAACGAATAAAGAAAATATGACAGATGAGATAAATATAGACATAAGAAATAGTGGTGGTGTTATCGTGCCGTTTCACGTGGGTGTCGGCGACCTCTCTAGCTCCTTGGCTAGGCGGTACTCCGGGAGCCTCTCGCTTCGAATAAGCCACCGGAGGAGCGGCCGGGCCG
>JANSLP010000500.1:0-17028 GCA_029298735.1 Ophiostoma sp. CBS 140.51
TTTGATAATTCTGTGCAATGCACAGTATGCGAACGATGTTCTTTGTTCCCAATTCTTTGTGTTTTGTTTTCGCTCTACGGTCTGTTGGGGCCTTTTTTTTCAGATCGTTCAACGAATTTATGATGGCACTAAGACCCTCGCCTGCAATAGGGATGTTACAGAGCATGAGCTTATTCCTGTTCTTGATTTGGCTGGCTAGAGTGTTCCGTCAGAGTGTTCCATTATTAAAATGACTGTGTGCGGAAATCGTTGAACTGAATATATCTGCTATCCGCAGTGCCATTCTACTTCTCGTTTACTACAAGTGAAAGATGGAAAGATGCCGCCTTTTTAGGTGCGCAGGGCCACAAAACATTCTTCAACCGGTGTGTCCCTAGCCAGGGGAAAGACACCGGACGGCTTGTCAGTGTCAATAGTGCGGTCCTAGACAAAGGAGGACTACTACCCAGAATGGAAATATGGGGGACGAAAGGGAGAGATTCACAGATTGAAACAGAGACGAATAAGCCGAAATATCGTCAACGGAGGACAGCCCTGAATGATTGAATGAAAAAGAAGAGGAGGAAGAACAAGAAAAAAGGGAGACAGAAAAGAAGACAGAAAAAGAAACGCAACTGAACGCCTCACCCGTCCACGAGGCGCTGGGTGAGGCGTCCGCTTGAAACGGGAGTGATCTAAAGCCGAAATGCATATGTCTGTTATAATTTTGTTGTTTTTGAAATTCGAATCTTTAAACACTGTCCATTGACAACAACTAAAGATACACACTCGTTTAAGGGCATAAACCTGGAGATAGATCTGATCAAAGTCTACAATACAGGGGTTCTCTGGGTAATTCTCCACGTTTCCCATGTGCAAAATAACTCTATTTCGGGCAATCCTTTCATGGAACCCTACCACGCCCTTTCAACGCATATTCACGAGATGACAGAGCCCACTCACTTCTCCTCGCAGACCAATAGCTTCACTTGGCCATTTCTGGCCCCTAAAATCAAAGCCAGTGGAATTGTTGACCATGCGGCGCCCTCTAACGCGCAAATTTTGCTGAAGAGAGAGGCCAGTCTAGAATATAAACGAGAAGCGCATCTGCTGTCGTCTTGATTTTAGACTACATTCCTTCTTTGTTCTCGGTTTTTGATTCTTTTTGAATTCGCAAATCTCTGCTCGCTCTCGTCCTTTGTGAGAGCGATCCCCGTTACTGGGCATGACCCGCCAGAACTTCCCTTCACCGACGACTCTCCACCGGAACAAAGAACAATGAAGCTTTCTACGCTTCTCTCCCTGGGCCTCTCTTCGGGTGGCACCGCTGTCAAGCGTTGGTAGCTATCAGATCAGATGAACAGACGAACATATGAAGAAAAAGCAGCCACGATTTCCCATATGGCGTTATGACGGTGAGAACCTCGTATTTTTCTCTCTTGTCTTTTTCTCTTTATCCACCCAATATCGTCTACTCATCTCATCGCGGCTTCTCCATTCTCCATCCTTTTTTTCATTCATACAGAACCCAGAACCGGCCTGGACTCTTTTCTGCTTACCATCAGATCGTTGGCAACGTATTTTTTTTCAACTGTTATTGTCCCCCCTTGTCTCACTATCGCCGTTCCCATCGTCCCAATCGTCCCATTGTCTTTGTTCTCTTGCGTCTTTTACGTCTGTCGAGCGTTGACTCGCTCCTTGGTCGTCGTAGATTTCATTGCTGGTTTCTGCACCAGTCTGTATCGTATGGTCAGCAGGTCACTTTTGCTCTCCTCCTTCTTCCTCCACGCATCTCCCTGCTGAGTCTAGCTGTCAAGAAGCATTCCGTCCTTTTTATGGAGATGTGTCTGACTTTCTTCTCGAGTAGGTCTTTGACGTTGACTAGCGCTGAAGCGTTTCCGACGGGTTCCTGACGAGTTTCCGTGATGCTCTTGTCTGGCATGCTGTCTACACGTGCTTAGGCCTAGAGCGGGAGCTCCCTTGCGTTCAATGCTAAATCACTAACACGAACTCCAAAACTGCCCTTTCCGTAGAAAGCATGAAGCTTAAAGAGACTAAAGGACCGGCTTGTAGAAAAATACGGTTGAGCAAAGGAGAAGCAAAAAGGGAATGCTTTTAGCTCTTGTCCTGTGTGTTTTCTATGTCGTTTAGAATGCTCTCGACACACTGCATGGCGAGACATTTGCAGCGGTTATCTTGCCCTTTGGTCCCTTTCTTTGCTTTATTTTTTCAAGTGTTTTCTTTTTGACCGCGTGGGAGAAGCGTGGCAGACACTGACAGATCGTGGTAGTCCGCGCCAAACATGTTTCTCGGTCGGGATGTTGACGGCCGCGGCCGGTTCATGGCCGGTTCATGAGCGGTTCATAGCAGGCATGACAACTTGGAGCAGCTTCAACTTACAAGTATATAAGACAAGAAAGACTATAAGAATGCCTCGTGGCTTGCTTCTTGCTTCTTTTTCTGTTTCCTTTTTTGGCTTATTTTTTTTTTCTTTTGTTCTGTTCCGTAGTTGCTTTTGTTTACTTCTTCAGGGGGCTCTTTTGTCTTTTATTCCACCACTCTTTTCAGCGCCTACGGTACACTTTGCAAGCCATCGCGGCAATACTAACCCAATCTCTACAGTTGACTACGAGGACACTGACACTGACACTGCAACATGAAGGTTTCGTTGTTGCTCATGGGCCTCTTGTCGGCCAGCACGGCCACGGCCGAGCGCTGTCTGCCGTCGCGGCCGATGCTGTCGTTTTCGTCCACCACATCGACGACAGCACTGGCTTCCGAGGTCTCGGGCCCGTCGACGTTGCCTTTGTCTTCGGCGTCTTCGTCTTCCTCGTCCAGCAGTGCCGATAATACAGACAATGCAGGCCCCGGCCAGACTTCGGTGTCATCCAAGTCTTCTTCGTTGTCCTCGTTGTCCTCGTTGTCCTCACTGTCGCCGACCTCGTTGATAATCTCAGTCTTGTCTTCGTCTTCACCGTCGTCTTCAGCTTCATCTTCGTCTTCACCGTCGTCTTCAGCTTCGTCCTCGTCTTCGTTTTCTCCGGCCTCTGGCTCGGGCAACGTTGGACCGGGCTCGTCCTCTGCGAACTCGGCCTCGTCAGCATCGTCTGCCTCCTCACTCTTGTCGTTCTCTTCGCTTTCGTCGCTTTCGTCACCTGCGTCGTTTTCTTTTTCTTCGTTCTCTTCGTCGTCATCTTACGCCACTGATACGGGAAATGCTGGTCCTGGCTCGACTTCCGTGTCGTCTCGATCATCAGCGTCGTCGGCGTCATCCTCGCCGTCATCTTCCTCGTCATTTCCACTCTCTTCGCCTACTTCTTTTGTGACGTCGTCGCGCTCTTCTTCGCGCTCTTCGTCGCGTCCGTCGTCTTCCGGCTCGTCATCGTCCGTCTCGTTGTCTTCCGTCTCGAGCTCAGCCTCAGACTATGAAACGAACTCCAACTCACTTGTTTCTGCCTTGTCTTCTTCTTTTGCGTTGAGCTCGTCTGTGTCGAGCTCTTTAGCGTTTTCCTCATCCGCTGCTAGCTCTTCGGCATCCAGTTCTTCAGCTTCTACTTCTTCTGCGTCGAGCTCGTCTGTGTCAAGCCCTTTCGCTTCCAGCTTATCGGCTTCCACCTCTTCTGAGTCGAGCTCTTCAGCGCCCTCCTTGCCATCTTCTAGCTCTTCAGCGTCCAGCTCTTCTTCTGTATCAAGCTCCTCTGCCTCGAGCTCATCTGCCTCGAGCTCCTCTGCTTCCGTCTCTTCGGTATCCTCTTCTTCCGCGTCGTCCAAGTCGTCCTTATCAAAGTCATCTTCCTCTGATGCGTCGTCAGTTTCGGCATCCTCGCCTTTAACTTCATCGTCGTCTGCATCATCCAAGTCGTTTTCATCCGCCTCTTCTGCATCGTCTATATCTTCGTCATCATCCATCTCTTCATCTTCCTCGGCATCGTCGTCATCGATATCGTCTTTCTCGTCAGCATCGGCTTCGTCGTCGTCCGCTTCGTCCTCTGCATCGTCTGCGTCGTCATCTTCCTCTGACTCATCCTCGGGGCCTTCTTCGTCGTCGTCTGTCTTGTTATCTTCCTCCACCGCTTCATCGGCATCATCGGCCTTGTCTTCCTCTTCCGTCTCCTCTTCTTCTGCTTCTTCGTCGTCCGCTTCGTCGTCCGCTTCGTCGTCCTTGTCTTCGGCTTCTTCCTCTTCTTCTGCCGGCTCCTCCTCTTCTTCTTCTCTGGCATCCTTCTCTATCTCGTCACCCTCCTCGGTATCTTCTTCCACCTCTTCCTTCTCTTCCTCGGTCTCCCCCAGTGCCAGCCCCGTCCCCTGCAGTGCCGACAACATGGTGCAGAACAGCGACTTTGCCGACGGCTTCAACAGCTGGATCACGGGCACCACGCTGTCGGGTGCCGTCCTGGCCACCACCGACTGCGGCGCCTACAGCTGTTGTGCGCAGATGGACACGGGCGAGATCCACGGCGGCACGGCCTACGTCCAGCAGGACTTTAATGACAACATCAGTCCAGACTACTCGTACAGCCTCAGTTTCTATTTCCGTGCCTGGGCCGCACTGACCACAGACACCATGCTCGTCTGCCAGATTGGCGAGCTGACCGGCGCCGACGCTATTATTATTCCTTACGCCGACATCCCGCCGAACTCGGCGTGGGGAACGCACACGGCCACCGTGACGTCGGCGACGAGCAGCATTAGCCTGGTGTGCACCGTGTCGGGCCACAGCGGCGACAATGTGATGCAAGCGACGGGATTCACACTGCAGTGTCTCGGTCCGAAGCCGCCTGCCTCGTCGTCGTTGTCCATTTCTTCGACCTCGTCAGCCTCGCCTTCTTCTGTCTCCTCCTCGTCCCCCGTCTCTTCCTCACCTTCTATCTCTTCATCATCTTCTGTTTCTTCCTTATCAGCATCGTCTTCTTCTGCATCCTCCCCGTCCTCCATCTCTTCGTCTTCTTCAGTCTCCTCCACTTCGTCGTCTGCCTCGCCCAGTGCCTCCAGCTGTGGCGGCAACATTGTCCAAAACGGCAACTTTGCCCAGGGCCTCACCGACTGGTCGACCGCCGCGCCCGACGGTTCCATTACGGATATGACTGGGTGCGGCATCTTTGGCCATTGTATAGAGCTGACTGTGACTGAGACTGGCACCAACGTTGTGATTTACCAGGCGTTTGGCGCGAGCCAAATCCACTGAAACTACCAGTACGAGGTCCGCTTCAACTACCGCGCCTTATCCCCCCTGACCGACGACGTGCAGCTGGCCATTGCCAATGGCGATCACAACTATGAGGGCTCCTTTGTCTTGTCCAGGAGCGACTTCCAGGACCCTGAAGTGTGGTCAGAGTTTTCTGGCGTGGTGACGGAGCCGTACTGGGCCGAGGACTGGCTGCAGTTCGCGCTGTCCGGCTCGCGTGGAAATGACGTGGAAATTACCAATGCACAGGTTATTTGCCTTGGTCCTCCCAAGCCGTCGCCCTCGTCGTCGTTGTCACTGTCGTCCTCGGTGTCGTCTGTCTCTTCGACGCCTGCTTCCTCGTCTGTCTCTTCGACATCGTCTGTGTCCTCCACATCTTCTGTCTCTTCTGCCCCGTCGACGTCATCCATCTCCTCAACATCGTCGCTGTCGTCCTCCATCTCCCCCAGCCCGAGCGTCTACTGCAACGGCGACATTGTCACCAACGGCCAGTTCGAAAGCGGCCTCGAAGGCTGGAGCACGGGCGTCGACGGCGGCAGCACCGTCGAGGGCCTCACCACCTGTGGCTTCTTTGATTACTGCGCCCAGATTGACAGTTCCGGCGGCGACGAGTCGTACGCCACGCTGGAGCAGGCCTTTACAGCCGCCCAGCTCGCTCCAAACTACCGCTACGAGATCTCGTTTAGCTACCGCGCCGTCCAGACGCTCACCGACGATGTAGTTTTCCAGATTGCTTTTGGCAACCGCCCCATGGCAGGCAGTCCCTTTGTGCTCACCAGCACCGACTTCCCGCCCGTAGGCACCTGGACCATCTACTCCACCTCCACCACCGAGCCGTCCCCGACGACGGGCGACTTTTTGCAGTTCTTGGTCAGTGGCTCCGCGCAAAACATTGTGCAGGTGTCAGCCGTCACTGTCAACTGTCTGGGCCCTACCGTGGACTGACCGACGGCATTGGCATTGTCCTAGCCCAGACCGACTGCAGCCACTATGTTAGCTGGGTGGGAAAGGGAAAGGGTGTCAGCGTCATACCATCGACCAGAATCAAATCATACGCAGTTGACCTGGCCCCTTTTGATATATGACTCGGCCATTTTTGGGTTTCGGCTTTTACCGTTGCCGTCCACGTCCTCCTACCATCTTGCTCTACAACTTTCGTCTATGCTTTGTTCCATTTCATCGGTATACCCTCTGCACCACGTGTTTGTCTCACTCTCTTGATTTTCCTCTGTCCTTCTACACGACAGCAACAGCAGCAGGGTGTCAATACAGACGACGAGCCCATCACCACCAACAGCATCACCATCGTCACCACGGGCACACCCAATCGTACTCGCCCTTTTGTGCACCAGTTCCTTCCACTATTATGTTTCTTTGCAATGACTGTCTAATAAAATCCAATAAAACACCATTCGTTGAACTAAAGCAGATACCAAAGGAAACAAAAAATAAAACATAAGAACTAAAACCAAAGAGACACGTCAAACATTACATACTCCCATAACCACTCCTTGCTACAACTGCCCCCTTACTTCTCCCCAAGTTGCGCCTTTTGTTCGGGCCCAATTTGTTGTTGTTGTTGTTATTGTTTTTATATTCTGCAGTCACTCGCTTCTGTGCCATGATTGCTCTTGCTTTCTTGTTCATGTCTGTTGTCTGTGGCATTGACTGGTTCCTGTTTGCATCTTGTTTGCTGGCGGTCGGCGCAAGCACGGTACGCTTTGGGAGTGTGTGTGTGTTGATTACCTGTGGTAGAATCAAAGATAAACCCTTTGTAAGGAATACAAAATCAAATCATTTTGAAAATCAAACATACCGATTGATATCAGAGTTCCTGTGAATCTTGTAAAATGTTCAAAGTTGTTGACTTGATACATTCCAATCGTATTGTTGCATGATCATGTCCGTCTACCGACATACAATAGCAACTTGTCATTGAGGTTCTATTTGAATCTCGAAACACTTGAAAGAGTAAAAACCACTGTTTGCATGTGGCAGTGCTCGTGGCGGCCCGGAACCGTTTCAATCCGAATGAAGCAAGAGGAAGAATAGATTGCAGCGAACACCGTGTAAATAGCAAGCCTTGCGTCTCCTCTTGACCGTCCATGTAGTATTTCCTCTCGCTCAAAACAAAAGGTATAGAGGGTGTAGGTGAGAAGCGGGCAAAAATAGTTGTAAAAAAAAGGGTGTGCGGTCTCTTGCTTTGGTACGTCGATCGGCTTTCAGTGCACACCCTCTTCCAACCTCTTCTTGGTTGTGTGCCCCTCGTTTGTCTTTGGACGAGCCCTGCAGGGAGAGGGTGAGCCTTTGGTGGGATGGATGTATCCCGTTTTGCAGTCACTGGACCGACAGGGCTGGCTTGGTCGTTGTTTGCCCGGGCCACATCAAACATGAGCAATTCCGAACGCATGAATTTCGTGTTTTCGGTCTTCTTTGTATTTACTTGTTGTTCAACTTTTTCTCTTCGTCCGTTTGTGGAATTTGGAATCCCCGTCGATCTCCTAGTTGTTGCCCTTTTTTTTTGGCTCGCCGTTTACACAATTCTGCCGTCAAATCCAACAAGATATCCCTTGGACAAAACAAAAAGGCCACAAGTAGTTCGCGGTTGGGTGCTGCACTAGTGGTCAATTGTTCAAAGGGATCGTTTTTTTGTTCACGGAATTGCCCGCTTTTCGTCGATGGCATTAATGCGTGGCGAATATGCATTGCCTCCAAAAGCTGAAACGTCCCTTCACAAAGTCGTCACTAATTCAGCGTGCAGGCGTGTTAGTGCTCTCGTTCACTCTCACCACTCACCAATCACAACTCGATACCACACTAGATTCAGCAGACGGGGTCGAGGCGGTTTGTCTCTGTTTTGGCCGTCTGTCTCTCATATGTCCTTTTTCCACGTCATCTCAGCGCTCAGAGACAAGACACGTCTTAATCAGACAATGATAGTCGAAGAATCGGGTTTTCTCTCCCTTTAGGCCTTGTGCTGGTCTCTCGCTTACCGGCACAGATATGTTCTTCCTCGAAAAGTCTTACTCTGCTGCTTGGCTGTGTTGTGTTGGGCTTGTCCCGGATTGTTTTTCCACCTGTCGGGCTGTCTTGCTAAACTAGTACCGCGGGCGCCGGTCCCGGGTACTTTTGTTTACTTGTCTCTTGGATACACCTTGTTGGCAGGGTCGGTTCTCTCGACTGTCTCTTGTTGTTTTATGCCTTGGCCCTCTTTCATTTCGCAAACTTCGGCTTCCGTTCGTCGGCGATATTTTCTTAACCGCAAGTGCCGCCATAGAATGTTCTCGCTCTGTGCTTATGTCTTAACCTCAGTGCCCCCGGCGCCATATCCCTTCACAGGGCACGGGGATTTTTGAAAGCGGCTGGGAGTCGATCAAGGAGGATTCACGCCAGGACTCCTCTGAGTCGATGTTCTTATCTGTCCGCACAGGTAGGAAGAAAGAGAAAAAGAAGAAAGAAGAAGAAAAACACAGTTGAGGTAAGTGGGCTCGAAGTGGGCTTTGCCAGCCTCGCATGCCTGGAATCTTTGGCGGGGGATGTGCATTCCAGAACAGTTTGAGACAAATTTATGCCCCGTCCCTTGTTATTTTCATGGGCATCTTCTCAACCGGGGCCACGGCAGACAGGGGTCTCAACACTGTGCGGAGCAGGCCGAGAGGTGCTCAGACAATCTGATTTTTTTTCTGGGAAGTTTAAGTGGTGGCAGGATGCAGTCGAGGCCAGCTGAGGCCATTCGAGGGTTGTATGAAAAAAGAGAACTCAAAAACATCTTGCGAACAGATTCGCGAGCGCCGAGTTTCAACGCGCTTGCGGCATCGAGGCACAGTCGGTGCCGTTCGAACGGTTCCTGTGATCGACGAAGCATCGCAGCAGGCGTCCATGCCTCGAGAAGAAGAAAAACACACGTGTTCATGTTGGTTAGCAAGGGCCCGATTTGGCCTGACCTTTTGAGGCCTGGCCAATATATAAGACTGGAAGTTGACCAGGAAATGAGACTGTCCCAAGTTGACACGCTCTTGTCGACGAGACAAAAGATGACTCGCCCGACCGGCGTCTAAATGGCTGCTCTTGTCACCAAAGGTCTGAAGGTGAATCGTGGGTATAGATCAGTGTGACTTTAAAGCTCCGTCTGGTTGGTCATATTGCACCGAATGACTTGAAGAGACACAAATTAAGCGCTGGGTGTGTCTAAGACGACCTTGGGCAGGTTTTCTTGTGAACATGAGGTCCACGAGGGCAACTCATTTCCTCTCTTGGTCAGCCAGCCTTGGGAGAGCTTTTTCGGGGCTTTTCCTGGCAATGCGATTTGCTATGGCTCTTGGCAAGGCTTTTTGGTGGGCGTGACTGGCTGCATAAAGTGCTGTCCAATCCAGTGCGATATCGATGCTTGCTCAAAGAGAGCTGCTTCCATGTGAACAATTGCGTCCGGTGAGACTCGGAGGCCGTGTTGCAACCTGCTTGTTGCCTCGCTTCTCAGAATGCATTGCCGGACACGAGAACAAATTTTCGTTTTTCATACGCTGAAGGCGTCGCCGTTGGGAGATGCAGGGCATGCAAAGTAAAGACTTTTTCTTTACTGGGCTGGGATGAAGACGCAAGTCAGAAGGCCGGTCGTTTCTTGCCCTTGTCTGGGCTCCAGTTTGCTGGCCTTGTCATGCCCACCTCACGGCCACCCGATTTCGTCAGGTCTCACTGGCGTGTTCCTGTCCCCTGCAGAACCCTCGCTTCTGCATGCACTGCTTGGCTTTCTGGGCTTTTCTTCTGCCCTCTTCTCTTTATTTCGTTCGTTTTCTTGCTCTTCCTTGCAGATGGATACGGATGGGCCCCCTTGCTATCCGCGTAGCCCATGCCTGTCTTCCGGGGCGACGCCATTGCCACATGGCGAGGGCTCTGCAGGTATTGGTGCCTCCATCGTTCGGTATCTGCAAAAGATACTCCGTTTTTGTGCATACAAAATGTACGTTGCTGGACAACGGGCGGCGGCCTCTTTTTGTCTGCATCTCGTCTCTTTCTGTTCTCCTTGCTTGCCTCAGGCCCATCCCGGCAGTTTTCAAAGATTGTTGGGACTCGATGGTCACAGCCAATGCGAGTAATGAGCCCGACTGGGTTGTACTGGACTTGGTTGCCAACGCAAGGCCAGACCAGCAGGCAAGGCCAGACCAGCAGGCAAGGCCAAAGCTGATTCTCCGTTTTATTCAACAAGAACAGGGCAAGGGCCGCAGCCTAGCCGACCGGGAGCCGGCAAACCACAGCCTAGGCCGTTTTCTTGGGTGGGAACTAGAGCCTTCGACAAAGTTGTCTCTGCCCAGCTCGGGAGGAATTCGCCTGGCCTGGAAAACTCTGTCTCTCGGGTTTGCTTTCCAGCTTCTGGAAGGGAACGTCAATGCGGGTCTATCAAAGACTCATAGCGACTCAATGCACAGTATGCACAGAATGCATGTCGGAGCAGGTTGGAGGGGTCCGTGCCAGCGGATAAAAGAGACCCAGGCGAGCCAGGCCAGAAACCCAACGAGCCCAAGACAACAAAACGAGGAAGAGAAGAAGAAGAAAAAAAGAGTGCCGATCGGTGGATTCAATATGGGGTCTTGTTCTTCGTTTGTCGTCTTCTTGGGTGTTTGGGAGCTTGGGTGGCCTCCTGTGCTGCAGCCCCTGCCTCCGAATGCTTGTTCGAGTCCATTTGCCATGCAGGCTCGGCAGAGCCTTCAAGTTCAGCTTCCTCTGTCCACTATTCTCATTCTTTCCTTGCAGTGCGGCTCCATCGATCTGCCCTTGGCTACCTCTGGCGGCGCCGAGATAGACGATCACGGCGAAATGCAGAGACAAGAGATAAGATAGAGGGAGAGGAAAGACAATATGATGCCGAGGAATGGCCTCGTAAGGCGGCAACAGAGACATGACGGCGTGTACGATTGTTGAGAATTCAGTTGTTGGAACAGAGATGACAGAATTGGACAATTTGGTACACGGTGCGTTCAAAATGGGTCAACAGTAATGTTCGAGTATTTGGGACGCTGTGAGAGATCCTTGGGAAGGAGCGATCTGGTTCGAGGACACAACATAAAATGAGCAAGCACGGTATCGACGTTTCCTCCTCCACCACACGCGATATGGAAGGCACGATCCGAGCTTGCGGAAGGCGCGACGAGGGCAGGGCCTTTCGCTCCTACCCTGCCGCGATCTGGTGTCCATCTGGGGAGCAGCGATGGGGTAGCGCATAGAGCACACAGCAAATCACTGTTCGTGCTCAGTGCAAATATACGGGGGGTCTGACAACAACAGCAAGAGCAAGAGCAAGAGCAAGAACGAACGGTGTCTGCTGAGGAAGCGACGATCTTGAATTTCTCCAGCCAGTCCCGGAAGTGTGCTGGTCCTGCACACTGCACCTTCTGCATCGTCGCGCTTTCCCCTTGCATCGTCAAACACCCACAACGAGAGAACAGCAAAACAACGTTCAACGTAAAAACACAACATCTTGATCGCAGGTTGCGACTTCCCAGAAAGACACTAAATTAGCCTGCGTGCACGACACTCTTTGCCTCTTTTGCATTGGGGCAGAAGACACGCCACAGAGCCTTCCTAAAGCGACAATGCGTTGCGCTATGCCCTGCTAGCGCCAGAAGCTCAGTTGCCGTTGGCTATTGATGGCGACGGTAATGGCGACGTTCCCGGTTGCTAACGGCCAAAATCGCAGAATCACAGGCTTAAGGCCACTAAAAGACCCCTCAATGCCCTGAAGGCAAAAGGCGATATTGTATCTCAGCAAAAAAGTCTTCACACCACTACGCGACACCACAACATCGCCGTGCCACTAGCAAGAGGGAGATGTGCAGACAGGGGTCTTGTGTCTCTTGTGAAGTCGACAATGCAAAGATTGCTCGAAACGTCCACCAAAAGCTGTTCTTCACCCCACCAAAATAGAAACGAAAATTACAGAGAACACACAAATAGCCCTCTACTTGTGCCCCAGCGCCCCTCTCAGGCTCAAACGGTCTGTTTAGGCCCTTGTCGTCCCCCCTGCACATCCGCTCTTTCCCTCTTCAGGCTTGTGCCCAACCCGACCCTTGCACCTTCCTCCCTTTCCCACGCCCCTTTCTTTCACAGTCGTTCCTGCCCTTTCTGCTGTCAGTGGCAGGGGTCCCGCGTTCCTTCCTCGTCCTAGTCTTGCCTCTTTCCCCCTCCAATCCCCTCCTTCCCCATCAGCCCGCTCGCGCACACCACTTGTGGTTCTTGCGCTCTTGTCCATCATCTTTTTGGTCTGGCCGCTGTGTCTGGCCCGCTCTTGCCATATTGACCCCCCCCCGATCGCCCAAGTCCCAAGCGCCCCGTTTCCCCCCCTCTTTTTCTTCTCTTCGCCGATTAAGTCTCTTTCTCAATCAATCGACTCTTTTCGCCCTCCTCTTCATCTCGCCATTCCCTTTTTTCCTCCCCCCTCTCTTCCTCTCGATTTCTCTCCCCTCCAAACGACAGCCGCCGTTTTCTTGGCTTCTTTTTGCATTTCGACCAAACGAGCGCCTTTTACGCATTTGCGCTGCCGAACGACGCGACAACAACGGTTTCGATTCTCTCCTTTCCCTCGCCTTTGCTTTGGACCAACCGCATCTTCTAGTGACTCCAAGCGATTCCCAGCGACCGCGAGCCGTTTTCTGCACTCTTGACTCCTCATCCTCCCGCGTTCTCCTATTGAACCTGCTCCGCCCCCTCCCGCACGTCGACAGTCTCCAAGACGCACGCAAACAAGTTCCGCCAAACGAATAACATCGACAACAAACGATTTTCTCTTTTCCTCTCTTCTCTCTTATCGGACGACCCGACAGCAAACGAGCTATCGATTATTTGGCCCATTTCTCACTATTTCGCCCACATCACTTGCGCGCCGAAGATTTCGTTCGCAGCGACCAACCTATTTAATACCGCGCAAAGTGTCTTGTCAATCAGCAACACACAACACCAGCATCGCTTGCTTGATTATAGCAACGACGACCCTGGACGCAACTTTGACGCCCGAAAAGAACGGTGTGGCTTTGTCTAAGTCAGAGTAACCACCAGAAAGCCAGAAGCCTTCGATCGCACGTCTTCGACACGTCACAAGGCGTGCACAACCGCCTCTTTTTACTGCCACCTCGTTGCTCTCCCTGCGATTTGTGAGAGCCATCTGAGTCGGCGTAACCTACCCACGACTTTCTTTCTTGCTTCACTCGCTTTCAAACCCCCGCGGCATTTATCCTGCACGAATTTTTTACGGTTTCTTTTGTTCGGCCACCCGTGAACTCTCTCTGTCGTCACTTTGTTGCCAAAATCCTGCCAGCCTCCCCACCACGAGCAGCAAATTTGTGCAGTTCTCTCACGACTCACAACTCACGCATTCGAGCGTCAGCCTTTCTATCCCGTTAAACAAGCAGTTTTGACGATAGCGAATCGCCACTTTTCCCATCAAAAGCAAAATCACACTATCAATCAGTAACCATGAAGGTGCGTCATCAACTTCGCTTCTGCGCTGCCACGCGCGGCAGACAAATCAGCAGGTTTCTTTTCCTTTTTCGTTTCCCCTGAGCGTTTCTGCGCATTTCTTATCAAATGTTCTGCGTTTCCTGGCATCCAACGACTGTCGAGATTTGCTTTTTTTACCTCTCTGTTTCTCTCCATTCAGACCTGGGAACCGCATCTGTCCCGATCATATTTTTGTACCCATTTTCGTCACTGCCCCACTTCACAAGCCAGTTGAGGCAGCGCTTTGCGCTCATAATCACCAGCTCCCACTCATACAACACGATCGCAATGTCTACAAGAACTCGGCTAACTCTCATGAACGGTTTACAGGCTTTACGGAGGTCAATCAAGGGTGAGAAGGATGCGAAGCCTCACAATCCCATTGCGCCCAAGTCTGCAGTTGCCATTGTTCCGCCCAAGAAGGTTCGTCGCGCCACATTCCTCGAAAAAGAAAACCCTTTCAAACACCCTTTATCATTGCAATCGCCACTAACATCGTTACCTCGTGATAGGTCATCCGTGCTCTCTACGACTACGAGGCCCAGTCTGGCCAGGAGCTCAGTTTCTCACGCGGCGACTTCTTCCATGTCATTGGTCGCGAAAATGATCCCGATTGGTACGAGGCGTGCAACCCTGCACTGCCCGACGCCCGCGGTCTCGTCCCCGTCGCATTCTTCCAGGCTCTCGGCCGCACCGAAAGAGACAGCGCACAGTCCGACTCTAGCCGCTCAGGCGTAGCAGCCGGCAAGAACCCAGACCACGACTCCGGCTACGCAGAATCCTCCGCACCGGGTACCGCCGGTACCGGCAGCTCCTCCTCGATGGCCGCTCCTCCCCCCGCTCCCGCTCCCGGCATGGCCCCTGCACCCGGTCAGGCCGGCAACCGCGAATCCGCTCTCGGCAAGAACAGCCCCATGGTATACGGCATTGTGATGTATGACTTCCAGGCCGAGCGGGCAGACGAACTCGAAGCGAAGGCAGGCGAGGCAATCATTGTCATTGCTCAGTCAAACCCCGAGTGGTTCGTCGCGAAGCCCATTGGCCGCTTGGGCGGCCCCGGTCTGATTCCGGTGTCGTTCGTCGAGATTCGGGATATGGCCTCGAATACTCCCGTCCCGAACCCCCAGGATGCTGTCCGCCGGGCAGGTATCCCCAAGGTGGAAGAGTGGAAGAAGATGGCGGCCGACTACAAGAACAGCAGCATCACGCTTGGCAAGTTCGAGGTCGGCGGCAGCGGTGGTGGCCAGCAGGGCATCGAGCAAGGCATGGAGAGAATGAGCCTACAGCAGGGCAGCCAGGCCGGTGGACGGACCAGCCAGAACGGCTACGTTAGTTTTCCCCAAGTCACACTCTTGCTTATCAGTCTATCATTTGGTTCACTTTACTAACAATAAACAGCCACAGGCAAGCCCAGGATACAACTCGCAGCGCAACACCCAACAGAACATGCAGATGCAGCAGCAGCAGCAACCACAGTCGCAAGCACAGCCCCAGGCACAGGCCCAACCCCAGGCCGGATACAACGGCAAGAGCACTATGTCGCAACTCTTCGCCCCACTCTCCGCCCACATCCCACGATACTGCTACGCAGAGGAGAAATACTGGTTTGTCATTGAGGCAACGCTCGAGGACGGCCGGCATTGGGAGCTTTCGCGCTACTACGAGGACTTTTACGACTTCCAGATTGCCCTGCTGAGGGAATTCCCGGTCGAGGCTGGTAACGGTGGCACGAAGAAGCGCACTCTGCCGTACATGCCAGGCCCTGTTAACTACGTGACCGACGCTATCACCGAAGGTCGCCTACACAACCTCGACGCTTACGTTAAGAACCTGCTTGCCCAGCCGCCTTACATTGCACGGTGCGAGCTTGTCAAGCAGTTCTTCAACCCCCGCCAGGGCGACTACGAAATCGATTCGCCCGGCGATGACGAGCAGCACGTCCTCAACGGCTCGCAGCCATCCAACACCGACCTGGCCGGTGCGGCCAACGGCAGCTACGGTGGCCAACAGCAGCCCGCTATGGCCCGTCAAGCCTCTTCACTTTCTCAGCCCTCGCAGACGTCCCTGTCACCAGGCATGAACAACCAACAGGCAGCATCAGCAGCGGCGCAGGCCATCAAGATCAAGCTGAGTTTCAACAACGAGCTGATTGCGATCCGTGTGCCCAACGACATCCAGTTCCGCGACCTGTACGACAAGATCCGCGACCGGCTCAAGATCTCCGTGGCCGACCAGATGCAGCTCTACTATAAGGACGACCAGTCGGGTGAGAAGCCTGCCATGATCAGCAACGGTGACCTGGACCAGGCAATGCAGCGCAACGAGAAGCTGCTTGTCTATGTTGAGATTTCATGAGGACGATACTGCTGGGTGACTTTTTTTTTTTTGCTTTTCTTGCCTCTTCATACCTCTTTTGTTTTTGTTTTATCTTTCTTCTCGAATTTTCATTTAAAATTTTCCACTTACGGTCCTTTTTACCGACTCTTCTCTTTTAACCCTTTTAACCCTTTTTTCGACTTGGGTCTTTTTTACCCTTTTTCACTTTCTGCTATCTTTGGGGATTTCTTCTTTTTTTGTTCTCACACTCATGACGTCGCGTTTCTTTCCTTTGTCACTTTTTTCTATATATACATTTCTTTCTTCTCCTCTTCTCTCTATCCCCTGCCAGGGGAAGTCTTGAATTGATGGTCTTTTCACGCTCAATTGCTCTCGTCGCTTTCCGTTTTATCTACTTTCTCTCAACGTATTTGTTCTGTGCTGGGTTGTTCAAAAATAAGAGCTCGCTTACGCCGTGAGGCGACAAAAGGAGTGTGAGATGGATAGCAAAATTATTTAGCAAAGGGTTTTCGTTTTATCAGTCAGTACCTATTCATTCTTCTCATTTTCTTCTCTTTTCTCTAATTGTCTCCTTTTCTCCTTCATCCTCTTGGAGGTGGCGTCTTTCGGTGTAATGCGAGCGGTCTTGTCTTTCGTGGCTGCTTTCTTATTTTAGTTTTCTTATGTGCTTTCTGTCGGATTACGGGATCTGCTTATTACCCCGGCGTGCCTCTTCCAGTTTGCTTAACCTTGACTTTTTATCCTTTCTTTTCTCAGGGAGCCAATGCCGTCGCCGCCAAAATAATGGCATGAAGCTTCATTTGACAAGGTTGCAAAAGGCTGCGGCTCACCTAGTTTTTTATTTCTCTTTCTCCTGTTTCCCTATTTCTTGTGTCGGGTTACTTTTCTTCTAAATTTACTTTCTTATTTCACTTCATTTTTTCACCGGTATCGAGTCCAGCGATTTATCTTCAGTCAATTATTTTTCAAGCTCTAATAAAAGCACAATCATATTGTTTTCATAATTAAAGAAACATAGTAAAAGGTTGTCATAAACTGGT
>JANSLP010000501.1:0-16964 GCA_029298735.1 Ophiostoma sp. CBS 140.51
GTCACCGACCCAACTACTAATCCGCCGATTACTGGTTTAACTAGGGGAGAGCGGACGGGATCCCGTGTTCTCCAGTATCTGTGGCCGTACGTGGAAGACTATGCTCATTGTGAAGCTTAAATATGAAGTAGCCAACCATCATTTGTGCTTGTACATAAAGTGGTTGTGGTCGGACCCGACTGATTTCATCTCCAAACCTTCGCCATTTCCATCACTAAGGACGACCTTTGCAGTAGCAATGAATGGCACGATTATATGAAATATATAGGGGACAATTCAAGTAGTAGTTTGATTTACAGTGCGTACTTGGTATTCCTTTGTTGGCTAAAAACAAGAAATATTTGTAGGATTTCAGGCTTTGACTTTTTGAGTGGACAAACCAGGACAAAAGTCCATTTATTAAAAAAGCATTCTAGTGTTGTCCAGTCTTTCTTTTCACCCCAAAGTCGCTGCATTTACGCCACCTGATGCGCAATCTTGAACTCGTAGTGCTCGGTGGGCACGACCTCCTTGCTTGAGACGTCGTTGTCGCGCTCCAGGGTCTCACCCATGATGCCCATGCTGGCCTCCCAGTACAACTTGACCTTGCCGTCGGTGAAGAGCAGGTCGATCTGCTCGAGACTGAGGTTGCGGGTCTCTGGGTAGAAGAAGTAGATGAGAGGCAAAAAGAAGAAGTTGAAGATGGCAAAGTAGACGTATGTCTTGTAGCCGATGCTGTTGATGCTGACAGGGGTGATTTCGACAACAAGGAAGGTGAAGATCCAGTTGGAGGCGGTGGCCATAGCGGCAGCGCGGGTGCGGATGGCCAGGGGAGGATATTCAGCGGGGACTTTATTGTTAGACAGCGATTGGGATAGATGAGGTGAACGGGGGCAGGGGGGGACTTACGCAACCACGGAATGGCGAGGAGGCCGACGGCGAAGAAGAAGTTGAAGAGGAACAGCATGACAATGGCGGCGATACCGGCAGGTTGGCTGCCGTTGTGAACAGTACCAGCAAGGACGGCCATGCAGGCTCCCTGGCCCGCGCACGCAAAGAGCATCAGCTTGCGGCGACCAACGCGGTCAATGATCCAGATGGGAATGAGCGAAGACAAGAAGTAGGCGATGCCGTTGAAGCCGGCGAGAAGGAGCGACAGGTTGTGCGAGATGCCGACTGAGTCCTGGAAGATGACAGGGGCGTAATATGTACTACGGTTGTTAGTAGCTTCTTTAAAAAAAGAGAAAAAGAAAAAACGGCAGAAGACGCGGGAGAGGGGGTTGGGTTTACATTAAGTTGATTCCGCTTAGCTGTTGCATAAACTGTCCGCCAATACCGAGCATTGTGCGGTAGAAGAACTTCTGGTGGCCGTTGGTGAGCAGGGCGCGGTAGTTGCTGCCAGATGAGGCTTCGCGCTCCTCCTTGACGGCATGGTCGATTTCGTTGAGGGCACGCGTGAAGCGTTCGTCTGTGGGCTCGAGGGTATTGGCGTTGCGGTGGATGGCCCAGAGGACGTTGCGGGCCTCGTCGTGGCGGTCGTGCGCAATGAGCCAGCGAGGCGACTCGGGCAGGACAAGAACACCAGCAATCGTCACGATGGCAAACAAAATCTGCAGTGCCAGCGGAAAGCGGAACTGCTCGGGTCCTTTGGTGAAGCTCATGCCGTAGTCGACCCAGTAGGCCAGCATGACGCCAAAGATGTTGATGGCAAGTTCGACGGCCAGGCCGCGGCCACGGTCATGTGCCAGCATGAGTTCAGAGTGCCAGACAGCTATCACGTTAGACGACGAATAAATGTTGGAGGGCGAGAGTGGTACATACGAATTGTTGCAGTGTTGAGACCGTTGCCGAGACCGGCCACAATGCGGCCGACAATAAGCTGAGGGATGCCATAGGAGCTCGCCTGAAGGGCGGCGCCAATGCTGAGAACAGAACAACCAATGAGCATACACTTGCGGCGGCCGAGAGTCTCGCCGAATAGGAGACAGAAGATTGCACCGAAGAAGCAGCCAATCTCGTAAATGGCGACGACGGTGCCCTGCAGCGACGAGCTGCCGCCGTTGTTGGTGTCGATTGACGGGAACTGGGCAATGAAGGCATCACCAGTAAGCAGGCCCGACATCACACCCTGATCGTAACCGAATAGGAGGAAGCCGGAGCCGGCCGTGGCTGTGATGAGCCACTCTAGCGGGCGGCCAATTGTGAGGACCATAATGCAGTGTGATGGTGTGATCAAAGTAAAGAGACGGGGTATAAAGAAGGGAAAGGAGAAGATCAACAAACAAGATAAAAATCAAAGTGCGTGTGGGATATCTAAAAAGAAACCATGCAATCCGTTGATAGCGAGCCAAGCAGATCATATATACATGGTCGAGACCCTTGCGTATGTATGTGTTGACGGCTTCACACTTTGCGTCTTGGCAAGACAGCCCATCTGGTCTCGGCTCAGGTGTCGGCACAAAGTCGTATGTCCTCACAGGGCAGTGATGTGCGTCGAGTTTCTCCGTACCCCTGCAGGCTCACGTTGCAACAACGCCGTGTTTTTTAGTCCTTTTTTATTTTCGTTTCGTTTGTTTTCTGCGGGGTTTGCTGTCAACCGAAGAAATGAAAAAGAAAAAAAACAGGATTTGCCTCTTCTAGACAACATTCCACATCTCCTTTCTCCACGATCGATTCCTGAATTCCTGGGGGCTGGGGTTGAATGCAAAAACTTGTGGTTCTTCTTCTCCCCACAGCCCGGAAAATTTTAAAGATGACAAGGAAAAGAGAGGACGGACGAAGAAAAGAACGGGGGCGGAAGAAGGAAAACAAGGGGGAAAAGTTGACAGTCCCAGTATAAAAAGGGCAGCTAGAAGCGCCTTCCGTGAGAACTAACACTAAATCAGGCAGTCGCTGCCGCCCTCCACGCGACATGTGCCGATGAGGAATACCATGGTGTGGGGAAAGGGACCGTGGAGATTGTATGGAGGCTTCAAGGGTGACAAGGCAAGATAGTCCAAACAAGGAAAGGGCAGGGTGAATGGGCAGTACAAAAGGTCTCAAAGGTTGTTCCTGGCGAGAGAAGACTTAAAAGGCTTAAAAGGCTCGAAAGGCTAAACGGGACTTTTTTGGAGGTGAAGAAAAAGAGCGGAGATCTGTCAGGGAAAACTCTGAGGTAATTACGGAGTACACCATCGGGCGGCCCATTCCTAATTTGGCAGTCCATGGCGCCGATGGTACTTGCCCAACTGCCGCTTGCGCTTATTGCCGCAAGCGAAAGAATTGACGTCTTCCAAAATACTAGAACATCGTACGTCGTAATATCATCCCCTTCAACCGACAATCGTAGCCGCTGTGTCATAGCCGTAGGTGTGCCTAAACTATCGACGATAGCCACGATAACCTCATTCACGGTGTTGACGGCATTGACTACACTTGAAACGTGGAGGAATGCAACCGCACATACAGACATGAGTAGTATCCATCGCATCGACCCGCTGGAAGCGCTGCCAACAAGAGTGGCAACGCCGACGATGTCAACCACACCAACAGCGACACCGGAAACACTCTCGGCACCCGCCATGCCCACACCCACCCGTACCCGGACACCAAAGACCCGCTCGCGCAGCGGCTGTTACAACTGCCGCCGGCGCAAGCGCAAGTGTGACGAGCAGCGGCCCACATGTCAAGGCTGCGTTCGGCGCAAGGAGACGTGCGAGTGGGGGATGCGCGTCACCTTCCGCAGCCGCAATGCCTTGTCTTTGAAAGGAGGGTCTCGGAAGCGAGCTGGCGATGTTCGGCCCGTCGTATGGTCCGATAATGCATCTTCACCGGGCAACACGCTGGACAGCAGCCTCCGTAGCCGACCAGCAACCTCACTACCAGCACATCAAAGCACATCGACTACCGCACACAACAGTCACAGCAACAATAACACACATGGATTCCTCTACAACGATGGCAACGAAGACGACAGCTACAACAGCCACAACAGCTACGACACCCCGAGTGCATACTCCCCGACTGTTTCTCTACCCTCCGCCTCCCGCGAACCATTTCGATATGACAGCAACATGTCCGCCGTCATTGCAGCCCCATCTATTTCGACACCCATGCCAACAGGTATGGAAAACATGAACACAGACGACAGCGTTATTGCCACGCTTGTGTCTCTACGACAAGATCCGCACAGCAATAAGGGAAGAGATGGAAGGGGGACTAGAGAGGCTAATGTGGTATCGCATCAACCGGCATACAACTTCGACAGTTCATTTTTCGGCAACGACACTTTCCCACACGACTGCTTCCCCTCAACACCATCCTCCATCGACGACACTATCTTCTGGCCGGGGTCTGCTTACCACGAGCTGCATTCGACACTCAGGAGTCATATCATCTACGAAGTACGGTCGAATGCACCAACAAGGCCATGTACACCGGCAGGGAGGGACAGCAGTGGTAGTAGTGGAAGCCATGGAAATCACGGCAGTCATGACACCAGTATCAGAGAGAGCATTAGCGCGACTAGTAGCACCAGTGGTATGGCACGTGGCCAAGTGGACCAGACAACAGATGCGACAGTATCAGCCTGGAACGAGAATGGGACAGCATGTGAAGACACGGCGGCCCAACCGCTCGAATGGCCTTCACATCTGCTGTCCGACGACCACGACGCCCCAGCCTTATCACAAGACGAGGAAGTGGCATTGTGGACAAACTGGTTCGAAGAGATTGCGCCGTGGCTCGACAAGTTTGATACCCAGCGGCACTTTCAGCATGTGCTTCCAACCATGGCACAGACGTGCGAGTCGCTGCGGTATGCTATGCTGGCGCTGTCGGCGCGGCAGATTGAGCGGAAAGAGCAGGAGGTGGCAGATGCGGCGGCGGAAGCAAGCGTCGCCGAAGGCGGCCAAGGCGACGCTGGTAACAATGCCCACAAAGAAAAGAGCAACACCTCCCGAACAAACCGCCGCACCGAAGATACAGGACGCAGCCTTGCGCTCTACCAACAGGCCATCCACTTGCTGCTGCCCCAACTGCATACGCGCACGACGGCCGTCATTGCCGCATGTGTCGTGTTATGTGTCCTCGAGATGATGAGCTGCTCGCCCAAAGCGTGGCGGCGGCACCTGGACGGCTGTGCAGGGCTGATGCAGGCCGTGGGCTGCCATGGGTTTGTGGGCGGCGTGGAGCAGGCGCTATTTTGGTGCTTTGCGCGCATGGACGTTTGTGGTGGACTAATTTCGTCGGTACGAACTCTTATTCCCACGGAATTGTGGGTGAGCGGTTCGGCGGATGCAAACGGTGATCTGGTTGACCCCGGAGCGCGCTTTGATAGGTCTGACGCGCGTGGCTTCGACATGGCGGCAAACCATGCCATATTCTTGATGGCTCAAGTACTGGACTTGCTCTATGCCGGGCCAGAGGCACCGAACGACAAGGACAAGGAAAAGGAGCATGCGGGATCGCATAGGCCCGCTCCACCCCCTGTTTGGAGCGAAGCCTACCGTGCACGCTGGCTGCGTCTATGGCGCCGTGTTGAAGATTGGCGCGTACGACGGCCCGCCGAACTACACGAGATCCTGACCATTCCGGCGTCTGAGGCTGCTGGCTCGGCGACCCCCTTTCCCACTCTCCTCTACAGCAATCCCGCCGCCATCTCCGGAAACCAAATGTATCACACCGCTGCCGTTTTATTACTACAAAACCTGCCACTCTCCGTCCGTTTCTCCCACTTGGCGTCTCTCTCTCCCTCTCCGCGAGTACCTCCTCACTCTGTTTTGTGGCACGCCCGCCAAATTTGCGGCATTTCCTTGACCAACCACCACCATGGCGCGTGGACCAACAGCATCCAGCCGCTGTGGATTGCCGGCCGGTGCATGAGCCATGTGTCAGAGCATCGTGCTATCCTAGCCCTAATGCGGCAGATACAACGGGAGAGCGGCTGGGCGGCGCAGTGGCGAGCAGACGATCTCGTCGAGGTCTGGGGAGACTAAAGAGCCAAAGGGGATTGATGAAGACGTCCCTTCTTTGACAACCATTTACACGATAATGATTAATTTTGCGAAGACTTTTGAGTTTTTAATTAAATTATGTGTACCTATGCATGAAGCCTTCTGTAAAGTCAATACCGTTATTAGATTCCTTATTCAGTCTAGCTGTTTTCGTTCCACATACAATGTCCTCCCGCCCTAGTGCTGCCGCGCCGTGTTGAGATCACGGAACTCGCCGCGCAGGCTGTTCAGTCCATTGGCCTTGACATCTTCCACCAGTCCAGCCGCCGCTTCTGCAATCTTGTCGGCCGTAAAGCCAAAGAACTTGTACGCATCCGCACCGGGCAGCGAGTGACCAAAGGTGGACATGCTGTACCCGGCATCGGCATATCGCTCCCAGCCGTTGGCGGCGTAGGCTTCTACCACCAGAGCGGGCACACGCTGATGTTGGAGGACAGACCGCTTGTACTCGCGCGACTGGGCCTCAAACAGACGCTGGCAGGGGAAGCTGACAATGCGGGCGCGGATGTTGTGTTTCTCACGCAACAGATCGCGCGCCTCGACGGCAAACTTCATCTCGGAGCCGACGCCAATCAGGGTAAGGTCGGCCTGGTCGTCTTCGATAAAGACATAGGCGCCATGCTCAACACCGGTACGGGACGACTGGGCCGGGAACTGTGGCAGGGCCTGGCGGGACAGCGAGACAATTGTGGGCGTGTTGGTGGCCTGAATGGCGGCCGTGAAAGCACCGGCGGTCTCTTCGCTGTCGCAGGGGCGGATGTATAACAGGTTGGGCATGGCACGGTACAAGGCGGCAAGCTCAATGGGCTGATGCGTGGGGCCGTCCTCACCTGTACCAATGGAGTCGTGGGTGGCAATATGGATCGCTTGCAACTGCTGAAGTGCGCCCATGCGGACACCGGGCGCGGCATAGAGGTAAAACATGAAGAAGCTGGACGTCACGGGCAAAAAGGTGCCCTTGTTGAAGGCGGCCATGCCGTTAGACACAGCCGCCATGGCGTGCTCGCGGATGCCCCAGTGGATATAGCGGCCGCTGTAGTTGCCGTTGATGCCGCAAGATGTGCGGAGGTCGGGCTACAAAACGTCAGTACATATTTAATCTACTTCAAGGGGAGGGAGGGAGGAGGGATTTATACATACATGTTGAAAGTCCACCTTGTTGGGCCAGATCATGTTGACGGACGGCGACAAGTCGGCCGTGCCGACAATCATGTTGCTGAGACCGGCGGCGAGCGGGTTGCATACGAGACCGGCCGACTTGCGCGACGGCGTCGGTGCTGTGGGGAACTGCTCCTTGGCGGGGATGAGGCTGCGCCAGTCGGCTGGGCACTGGCCTTTCGTGCGCAGAACAAACTCAGCATGGCGCTCGGGGAAGGAGGCACCAAAGGCAGCCACACGGTCCTTCCACTCGGCCTCGAGCGCTTCACCACGTGGACGGCAGTCGCTGAAGAAGTCGTAGACCTCCTTGTCCAAGACAAACGACGTTTCGATATCCATGCCAAAGTTGCGCTTAATGTTGGCCACGTCCTCAGCGCCATAGGCCGCACCGTGTGCCTTAGCGTCGCCGGCGACCTTGCTGCCAATGCCGATGATGGTGTGAATGTTGATAAACGTCGGCCGACCCTTGTTCACACTAGAGTCACGCGCGCTCTTCAGCGCCACCACAATGCCCTCCACGTTGTAGCAGCCGTCGTCAATGTCCAGCACCGTCCACCCGCTGGCGCACATCTTGGCATTCACGTCCTCGCCGCTGTTAACCAGGTCCACACTGCCGTCACACGTAATCTGGTTGTTGTCGTACAGCACCACCAGGTTATCCAGATTCCAGTGGCCCGCCAGCTGGATCGCTTCGAGGGCCACACCCTCTTGCAGGCACGCATCGCCAATCATGCAGTACGTCATGTTGTCGACCACACTGTGGCTTTCCGTGTTGTACGTTGCCGCCAGGTTCTTGGTGGCCATGGCTAGGCCGACAGCGTTGGCAATACCCTGGCCGAGCGGACCCGTCGTGACCTCGATGCCCTCGTTTTCAATCTCAGGGTGGCCAGGGCAAATCGAATCTGTGCGCGATGAGTGGTACGACTTGAGCTGCTCGAGCGTCATCGATGAGTAGCCAGTCAGATGAAGGAACGCGTACTGGAAGAGACAGGTGTGGCCATTCGACAGAACGAAGCGGTCGCGGTTGAAATAGTCGGCGTTGGCCGGCGAGTAGCGCATCACATACTTCCACAGCGCAATACCAATTGCCGCCATGCCCATGGCACTGCCCGGATGACCGCCCTTGAACTGCTCACAGAGGTCGGCAATGAGGCATCGGAACTGGCGCAGGACAACGTCGACCTGCTTCTTTTCCGTCTCGTTCAGAGTAAAGGTCTGGTTGTTGATGCTGCCGTTCTGGAGTTTGGACCCGAGGGCCGCAATCGCCGCCGGTGCCGTCTCGACTGCGCCTGGTGCCATTTTGACGGTGTTGTGTTGTATCGCCGGTTTCTATGTTTGACTTTTTGGTTTGGCTTAGAATCTGTAGTAACTTTCGAGCATGTAACCTTGCTTTGTGTCTGTAATGTAAATGGCAATGTTTCCGTCTTTTAAATCTTTTAAATCCAGGATGCACCCCGCGAAAATAATATGTCTACCCTTTTATCATTTCATGACGTAATGACAACTGCAATATAGTGTTTTCTTCGTGGGAACTGGCATTGCTGCGGTCGTGCTTACGAGCGAGTCTGTTTACCGCAGTCCGGTGCCAAGGCAAAATGTGCTTCCAATTTCCTATTTGGGAAGTGTTAGCCGCAACACCAAGCCACCCCATACAAATCGACGCGCCCGACCTCAGGTGGAGCACAGCTCATAGCAATGGACAACGTTCCAGACTCGGACCCTGACCCAAATGCAAATCCATATCGGAGCTGCTTCATTCGGCGTTCCTCTTTCCGGCTCAATTCTCGATTCTCGGTTTCCTTATTATGCATGCCCATACCTCTTCGTAGTATTGGCTACGTTAACACAGACACAAGCGTATTCTTGGATCAGCGCCGTTGGCTTTCCTTTGATTTTCAGTCTTAACTTCACCTGAAACATCCCATCTCTCCAACACTTTCTCCAACACAGCCCTCACAATCACCATGAACGGCGTCCAGAAGAACAACGTCAAGGACCTCCTGTCCCTGACGGGCAAGACGTTTGCCATTACCGGCGGCGCTCGCGGTCTCGGCATCACCCTCGCCGGCGCCGTTTTGGAGGCCGGCGGCTGCGTCGCCTGTCTCGACATTCTGCCCGCGCCCGTCGAGGAGGAGTGGGCACACATCGCCTCTCTCGCGAAGGAGAGCGGCCTCCTGGCCACGTATTTCCAGTGTGACATTACCAACGAAGACGCCGTCGCCGACGTGCTCGACCAGGTCGTTGTGCTGGCTCACAAGCAGGGCGCCCCGTTCAGTGGAAGTATCGCCTGCGCCGGCATCCAACAAAAGTACCCCGCCTTGGCGTATCCTGTGGACAAGTTCGAGACCATGATGAAGGTCAATGTCACCGGCACATTTATTACCGCGAAACAGACAGCCCGCCAGCTCGTCAAGGCTAAGCGGCCCGGCAGTATCATGATTGTTGCCAGCATGTCTGGCCAGATTGCCAACCGGGGACTAGACTGCACGGCCTACAACGCCAGCAAGGCTGCCCTCCAACAAATGTGCCGCTCCGTCGCCCAAGAATGGGGCCAGTACAACATTCGGGTCAACACGCTGAGTCCTGGCTACATCCGCACGGCCATGACGGATATGTTGCTCCAGGCCGACCCGGCTCTCAACGAGACGTGGATGAGGGGCGCCCTGCTGGGCCGTCTGGGCGTGCCCGACGACTTCAAGGCCGTGTCCGTGTTCTTGCTGTCCGAGGGCAGCTCGTTTGTGACGGGCGCCGACTTCCGCGTCGACGGCGGTCACTGTGCGTCTGCATGAGAGGGACGTTTGAAGAAGAAAACTCAGAAGGAGTAGCGTTCTATAGACTTTGCATTTTAATAAATTACATAAAAATAATTGTATGAAATTCTGAATTCCACGTGAAAAGTGTACGTAGTGTGTTTCTCCTACGATGAAAAAAGTGTTTATCTTATTTTTATTTTATTTTTATTTTTATTTTTTCAATAAGGCAAAAATAAATACTTGATAATTTTGTTGTTGACAGAAGACATATATACGAACCACTGCTTTACTGTTATCCTCAAATCTACCGAATAAGACGGTGATTTAAGACTCGTTGATAAAGTAGTCTCTACGGCAATTAGCTGGATGCATTTTCAAACAACGTGCCCAAGTGTTTTTGTTGGTGCCGCCAAGTCTCAAACCGGTCTTACCGCATTAGGAATAAAGAAGCGCAACCGCTGTGCGCGACAAACTATTTTGTCTTGAGCAATGAAGCGGATAGACTTGCATTGGCAACCGATGGGAAGGAAAATCAGTAATTTAAAAATAAAGGAGAATATGTAGAGGAAAGAAGGCAGTCATGGCGTGTAGCAGATGGTAGATGTACAGACTAGAGGTGAAAGGTATATCCATTTGACGTCAAGACGTTGTCACAGTTGTCTTTACACGATATTGCCGACATCAGAAGACAGTTATCACTAGACAACAAGTTCAACATCATGTCTCTCGGTATGTGAAAGCGTGTTCAACATCCACGAGATTTCTTCTAACACCACTCTCCTACAGGAAAGCACTTTATCAACGGCGTAGCGGACCCGATTACGCGGGCGCTGCAGGTTGCCCTCCTCCACGACCCCTTTCTGCGTCTCATCAGTGACGACAAGGTTCTGTACCGCGATGATGGACGTTCAGATAGAGTCCGGATTGTGGCGGGCGGCGGATCCGGACACGAGCCCGCGTATGCCGGCTACCTGGGCGAGGGCATGCTGGATGTGGCGGTGGTAGGCCACATTTTCGCATCACCATCGGCATCACAAATCAGTGCCGGCTTGAGAGCAGCATCCACCGAAGAGGGTTTCCTGATGGTGGTCAAGAACTACACGGGCGACAAGCTCAACTATGGGCTGGCGGCAGAGAAAGCCAAGGCGGACGGCCGAGCAGTCAACGTTGTCTTTGTGGAAGACGATGTGGCAGTGGAGGGCAAGGCACTCGTCGGGCAGCGCGGCCTGGCGGGTGTTGTGTTGGTGCTCAAAGTGGCGGGCGCTAAGGCGTCGACTGGGGCCTCTCTTGACGAGGTCACTCGCGTTGCTCAGCAGACAGCCTCCTCACTGGTGACTGCCACGGCAAGCCTGGACCGGTGCAGCGTGCCCAATCGCGACGCGCAAGAAAGCCTGCCGTTTGACGAGCTCGAGTACGGCATGGGCATCCACAACGAGCCGGGCACAACACGGGCCAAGCTGGTGTCGCTCGAAGAAACCGTGGAGCGGGTTCTGGGTATGCTGTTCCAAACGAGTGACTCCGACAGATGGCACCCAGTAGGTGAGGTTGGCGTCATGATCAACAACCTGGGCGGGCTCAGCGTGCTCGAGCTCAACGTGGTGGCGGACGAAGTGCTGCGGCAGCTGCAGACCAACCGCAAGGGCGTGCAAGCGGTCCGTCTCATTGTTGGCACGTTTTTGACGTCATTGGATGGGCCTGGCTTTTCCGTGACGCTTGTGCGACTGGACGACGCCGAAATTTTGAAGTTTCTGGACGCGCCCACTACGGCACCGGCCTGGCCACACAAGGTCAGTGATGTTTCTGGTGGCCGTCTGTCGCTCACTCAACAAATTGTGCCGCCAACAACACCTCTGCCTGAGGCAGCATCCCAGGCCAAAGAGACCGCGTATCCGACGAGTGCCTTTGGCCGGTTGCTCGACCGCATCGAGGCCACCACGTGCGCCGACGAGCCGCTCATTACAAAGTACGACACCATTGCCGGCGACGGTGACTGCGGCGAGACTCTGTTGAGCGGTGTGCAGGCTCTGCGGAAGGAGTATGAGTCCTATGGCCCCTCAGAGATTGTCCCTAGCCAGGCATTCCGGCAAGCCGCGACGGCTGCCGAAAGGGGTATGGGCGGTACGTCGGGTGCCCTGTATGCCATCTTTTTGAATGCTGTGTCGACTGCACTTAGGAAGCCGCAGTCGAAAGATGGGGCGCCCATCTTCACAGCCCTCAACGACGGCCTCGGCGAGCTTTACCGGTACACGCTGGCCCGCAAGGGTCATCGTACACTAATGGATGCTCTGATTCCGTTTGTAGAGACGCTGCAGACAACGGGCAGACTATCTGAGAGCTACTCTGCCGCGAAGTCGGGAGCCGAGTCGACACGCCAGATGCATGCCGCCATGGGCCGCGCCAGCTATGTCGGCCAAGACGTCTTTGACCAGCACGGAGGCATTCCCGATCCGGGCGCTCTGGGTGTCGTGAGTGTAATTCGCGGCATTGTCGAGGTTCTGGGTCTAGTGGAGGTGAAGGAGGAAAAGGCATAAAACAAATTCAAAAAAGAAACGGGCATTTTCAATGGTAAGACATTAAGTCCGACGCCCTCAAGCCTCTGAAATCAGTCTCGGCCCCTGTAAGAAGTTTAATCGCACAGCGTCGTAGTATTCCATCTTTACGACGCTAACCCTTCAATACATAGCGTCTGCGGAGTACTTTGTACGTCGTAAATAGAAGAATCTCGAAAGTACAGAAAAGTTCTCACATCGACACGTATCATTGATGCATTCGCTTGCGCCAGCAGAAAGTCATTCGATTTAAAGTTAAGGTCCCGAGTCCGCGACACTGAAGTTGAAGCGACGGGTGTTATCCAGTGCCAGTGTCTGGATGACTGTTCGTAGATGGAGAACGTTCATTGGTCCATCGGCCATCGGTTTTAGTGATTTGGACCCACATGTCTGTTTCCCAGCGGTGTTCGTGGATTGTGACGTATGAAATTCAACGCCAGGGGGCATCGGCCGTTGGTGTTAACAATTGACACACCTCGATGTTGACAAAGCAGGGTCGGCCCTTGGACTTAAGAGTTGTTTACTAGGCGCTTGTATGAATTTTGTGACTTTTTGACAACAAACGTTATGGACGACGCCGAATATAAGAAGGACTGAAGAGTCCCTAGGAAGTTCAGCATTGTTTCTTTTCATTTCCTTTAATTATCAACACCATCCACTTCAATACAACAACAATTACACCTTGCAACTCAACCACAATATTCCACTTGAATTTAAGTCTAGACCTTTCTAACATTCTCTACACCTCCAATATGTCTACTCCAGTATTCTTCGTCACTGGCGCCAGCTCCGGCTTCGGCAAGGCCATCGTGCTCGATGCCCTTAGCCGCGGCTACCACGTCGTCGCCTCGGCCCGTGATGCCAGCAAGCTCGCCGACCTCAAGACTGCCGGTGCCGCCGTCGTCGACCTCGATGTATCAGCCGGTGACGAGGTTGTGGCCGCCGCCATCAACAAGGCCGTCGAGCTCTATGGCAGCCTGACCCACGTCGTTAACGCCGCCGGCTACGTCCTGGAGGGCGCGGTTGAGGAGGCCACCCAACAGGAAGTCGCTGCCCAGTTTGCCACCAATGTCTTTGGCGCCACGGCCACGGCGCGCGCCGCCGCTCCCCATTTGAGAGCTGCAACCCAGGCTGGGCGTCAGGCCGGTCTGGCCAGCTTTGGCTCGCTGGCCTCATACATTGCCTCCCCCTCGGCTGCCCTCTATGCTGCCACCAAGGGTGCCGTCTCTTTGCTAATGGAGGGTATCGCCGCCGAGCTCGCGCCTTGGGACATTGATGTCACTGCCATTGAGCCGGGCTACTTCCGCACCGAACTTTTGAACTCGGGCCCCGGTGCGGGCACGTCGCGCATGTTGACCCCCAAGACTCGACTCTCAGTGTACGACAACACACCAGCATCCGCCATTCGCGACATGCTGGTTGTCACCAATGACAGCCAGATTGGAGACGTCACCAAGGGTGCTCGTGTCATTGTGGACATTCTGACGCGAACGGGCGTGGCCAATGGCCGCAAGGCCCCGACTCACCTGGTACTGGGCGCTGACTGTGTTGACACGGCGCGCAAGACCTGGGCCGACCGCGAGGTGTCGCTCAAGGAGTGGGAGGCGGTGTCGCGATCGACTGATCACAATGAGTAAAGGAGACAAGTTGGTTGGGAGTATGAAGAGTATGAGTAGTAATATAATGAGGCGGGACTGGACGAGTTCGACGATGGATAGCAATGTACACCTTAATAGACTATTTGACCAATTACTTTCATGCGTGATTTTTTTTTCCCTGTATGCACGGCATGTCCGGGTCAGATATATAAACAGAAGCTTGGCCAGCATTCCTTATGCAACTAATTTTAGAAAGGACAGATGAGGGCCATGCGGTATTTGTATAATCTCGGAATCCGGCTCGGTAGACGCGAATCATGCTCTAGACTTGAGTCTTTGTTTTCTAATAAGTGGAGCACATATAAATTCGAAGTAACCTGCAGTCCAAGAAAGAGACCTGACTGGGCTCTATTTTTCAGGATCTAATCAATCATTTACAATTTTGTGCTTAATATGGTACCCTCCTTTGCTGCTCTGTTTTGATCATCATGAAATGCACTATACTTCTGGCCGTCTTCGTAGGCATTGCAGTCGCTTTGCCTACGGAAGATGGTCTCCCTCAAGACCTGACCCGAGCATGATGTTGTGCGACGGTGAGAACTTGACTCTCGGCCTTCTCGTTCTTCCTCGTTGCTACTTTATTAACACACAATAGATGCCCTGCGACTGCTCGGATTTCTTTCCTCACCTTTGCTGTTATATGAGTTGAAAGTAACTTTTTAGTTTTGTGATGAATTGCTAACAAGCTGGGACAGCTCTCATGCCAAGAACACCGTCTCTGTGGCCCCCGAGGGAGTAACCCGGGGATTGAGAAGAAAGTGTGATTGAATCGCAATTCTATGGCTAAAAAGTCTGTTGTAAGATGCATTTTGTGTTAGTGACGGAATGAAGTGGGGTTATTTTTGGTCTCATGCTCCGTAGGTAGTATTCCGTAATTACGGGACTGTGATGACAAATCGAGACGTACAGCATCTCTTCTACTGCATCTTCCTTGATGAACAATCAAGCCTTCTTACAACAAGAAACTTTTACTTTAACCAATTCCACTACGGCGTACAAAACATGACAGATATTTCACAGGACTTTTACATTGGAGGTGGGGACGCATCTGGTGTTGTTGGCCCAGACCAAGTCCCCCACGCCTGTCCCCTCTGCAGAAAACAGTTTGGGCGCAGTAAGTTCCAAGTTTCTTTTCCGTGCCACGCTCTCTTATTTTCCCAAAGTCGCCCTGTACTTTCATTTGCTTATTTGTATAGCTAACCGTCTATTTTACTTCTCTTCAATAGAGGATCTTAGGGACAGACACAGGCGGCGATGCCAAAAGTATATTGGCAAGGTCCGCCCGCCAAAGAAGAAGGCCTGTGAAAGATGCACAACATCAAAGCTCAAGTGCGACTACGGAAAACCGTCGTGCAGCCGGTGTCTTTCTCGCTCTGTCGCCTGTCATTACAACATTGGACAAGGCTCATTATTGGTACCCGCAGATGTACCTGAGGCTGAAGTTATCAATTGTGATCAGACAGTACCACTAGGAGGAGAACCAGACTTGATCTCTGCCCTTCTCCAATTCCCCAATGTTGTTGATCCACTCCCGTCCGGAGCATTAGAAGGTTTGGACAACAACATAGACTGTGAATGGGATGATCTGGAGCCGTCTGGACTCGATGGGAATGCATTCTTAAACGACATGCTTCTATCTGAAAGCCTGGGTGGCTCTCGTGGTCCAGAGCCTGCATTTGTCGAGTCTGGGGCTTTGCAGACGCTCACCACCACGCCCGATGGCCATAGCGGCGACCAGGACGGTGACAGGGAAGAAGACCCGAAGGCACACAGCACCAACCCCAACAGCTTGTCAGCACCATTCTCGCTCAGCTTTCAGCCAAAGTCAATTTTGGAGCCGGCAGACCACTTGGCCCAACTGATTGCCAAGTCGCTGGCCGCAACGGCCGCCGCAGCGAGTGCTCCCAACAACCATGGGCACCACCGGAAATGGCCCCGGCTCTACCACGGCATGTTTAGCCTGGGCGAGGTGGCACGGCTGGTGGGCGAGTACCCGATGCGAATGCTGCACCCAACCTTTTGCTCACCCTTTATCCACCCGATACTGTGTCGACAGCGGCCAGACGGCAAAGGAGGCAAAGGCCCGCCGGCGCCGCTGGCTGTGGCGTTTGCATGTGTCAGTATGAAGATGCACATGGAGGGTGAGGGCAAGGAGTTTGTTTGTGAGACCATGTCCCAAGAGCGGGACAAACTGATCAAGCAGTTGGTAGGCCGTCCCCGGTGTGTTGGACTGCCAGCCCCCGTTGTGATTGTTTGCTAATGTTACCTACAGCCTTCCATCCTTGACAACTACGAAGACACTTGCGTAATCCTGCAAGCGCTCTGTATCTACGGTATCGAGGCGCTGATTGCGGCCAACCGTTTCCCGTCGAGGCTTAACTTGGCCGTGCTGCACCACGAGTATTTGGTACGGGCCACACGGCGCTTGTTACAACAAATCGCCAACACATCACTCGAAGGCTGCTTTTCTAACTCATTTCTTGGCTCACCGTATGTTGTCACCATAGACTGGAAGACGTGGGTCGTGCATGAATCATTACGACGCACACTCTTCTTGGTCTACATTATCCACGAGCTGCTCCACGGCGCCGAAACGCTGGACCATGCATACTTTGAGCCACTCTTTACCAAGGAAGAAGGAGGCATCCATGAACACATTGTGCTACCGTCGAGTGATGTCCTGTGGGAGGCACAGAATGAAGATGACTGGAGGCGTGCTGTGGAGTCGGAGGCACAGCAATTCCAAAAAGACACTGCCCTGAAACTGGGAGATGCAGAACGACGTGTTGCCGGTAAAGACGAACCCTGGATGCTCACAGAATTTCCACAGCTCCCAGAGCTCACACGGCTTATCCTTTCCGTCAGTCCTCTGTA
>JANSLP010000502.1:0-16873 GCA_029298735.1 Ophiostoma sp. CBS 140.51
CCATGAAGGGATCGGCTGTCTCGTCGGCAACGATCAGAACCTCCGTAGGACCGGCAAACACGTCAAAACAAAACATTTATCGTCGGCACATATTTTTCATCTTAAACCACCTCTCCATTCACTTATTCTATTTCAACGAGAGTCAATCAATTTTGAAATCTGCAATCGCTCTTCATAATTTCCAACAGCACATTGTCACCGTTGGGAGCAATCCCACACCCACCAAACCAATGCAGCCCGGCCCGGCCCAAATGAAGGCTCAGACACACACAAACACACACATACAAGAACCATTATGACTGAACATAACGTCGGTCTCGGAAAGGCGAAAACGGCAAGATTCCGTTGTCTTTTTGCTTTCTCACTTTCCCACTTTCAACAATGTGTCAGCCTCAGCTTAGGAAAGGAAGCCAATGGGGATTTGAATTTGCCAATTGCCATGGACCTGGCCATCCCCAGCTCGACCTCCCCACACACACTCTCCATCCTCCTCTTCTCGTTGTCGTTTTCCGTTTTGGTTTAGTGCAGTGCTGTGCTGGTCTTGTGCACATCGTCTGGTCTGTCGATTTGTACTGGCGGCGGCCCCTTGCGTGAAGTGCAGCTAGCGCCGCAACGCCCCCGCGGACGCTAACAAACAAGCTCATTTAACTTTTGAGTTGGGTGGCCAAGACATAATTTCAAACTTGCGCGAAGACGATGAGCGAGGATGACAACAGAAAGACGAGAGGGCAGAGAGAACACGCGAGCGGGCAGCATCATATTACTCGCTGTGTCCCAGGGTCCTTGTGCAGAAGATCGACTGGATCTGTCTCTGCGTATTTTCTCTCTTCTGTCTTTCTTCTCTCTCGTCTCATCCGGGTCTCTCGGTACTTCGTAGATTCGGCTGAGAGCTGCTCCAAAAGTGCCCCAGAATTGCAACTGCTCCCTTGCCTCTGCTAGCTGCGACGCTGGCAGTTGATAAAAGTCTGGTTCTCGTTTCTGTTTTGGGACACCAATGCGACTTTACCTTGGGATCTCACTGAAACGAAAAGGGTTCAACTGAAAACTGTGCACAAAGTATTTACAGTTGCTGAAAGACAGCTGGAGAGATCAGGAACATGACACGCCTTTTTTACACACATATGCCCGAGACCACCGTGCCCTGCATACATCTCACCTGCGTTGTGCCTTTCCCCTCCTCCCCATCGTGGAGGCTCTCGATAGACGGATGGCGTGCGTGCGGCTGAAGCACAAAGCCTGTCTCGACGTTTTCTTGCCGTTGTCAAAGTGGATCTGACTTGTATCTCGCATCTTGTCCAACCAAGAGTTTGACATGTCTCTTTTATCTGGGTTTTCATCTCGCTCTCCTCGTTTTTCTCACTTTCGTGCCATGTCTCTTGTCTCCTCACATCAACGGCTCCATCACTTTTGTTCTTGGGCTCTTGGCAGGATGTGCCCTCGCCTCCATCCGTGCTTGGCGAAAGACGACGCAGTCTAAAACAAACGAGGCGTTCTTCGATCGGGCGGCTGGAGGTATCGCGCCGTTTTTTGCTTCACAATGTTCTTCCCTTCCTTTTCAATCTGGCTGCCTCCCTAACGGTAGATTCCGTGGGATTTATGATCTCGATTTCTAAAAGTAACGAGAAAGGGAGGCTGAATTCAATGTAAGGACAGTCGACTACACATGGCGTTTCTCCCTCTTCTGTTGCTCGTTCTGGGCTCATTTTGATGTCTCAGTCCCTGTAATTACTCTACAATTGTGACATCTCCACCAGAAGAACGTTTCCTCAAAGATTTTGTAGCATCCTGCAGTAGAGGAATATCGAAGAAGAAGAAGAAAACGCAAAAGCAAGAACCGCTCCCTTGCCTCAAACAAGTTCCCCTCTTGTTCTCCTTTCTCTCTTCCTTGTCCTTGCTCCGTCCCCTCGCGATCCGGCACCCTGGTCGCAGAAGACCGCACCAACAAACAAAAAACAGGCCAGAAACTGGGACCTTCTGACTGTCCAAGCACTGACCCTCTTCTTTCCTCTGAGTCGGTCTCCTCGCCGGCCGGGCCTGGGCCCCTCCTCCTCACATCTCTCCCTCGCTTTCTCGGCTCTTTCATATTGCCCATTCCTTCCTCTTTACTCTTTTCCTTTTCCCTATGAAACCTTATTTTTCTCAATAGAAAATAGAGGAGAAGAGAGAAAGAAGGTACTTCGTACACGAGTATGCCGGAGTAAGACGGCGGATTCAGTTGCAACGGACGATCAAGGTTAACTTTCTTGGGTGGTAGCCAGAGGCGGCTCTTTCCTTTCCCTCTTTTACTTTCCTTCCTTTTAATATCAGGGCTTCCATATTATTACGAGGGTCCTACTTTACACGACGAACCTCTTTTCTTCCTACCTCTTTCATCTAAACGACATACATCGCGACCATTCGTTTACAGAGCAGCCTCAACAGAGGCAGAGTAGGCCTTCTCGAACACACTCGTTTTTACTCGTTCTCACTTCTCACTTCTCTCGTTTCTCATCGTCGTCGCCCTTGCTTCTCATCACATTCGCTCTCCCGGCAACAACGACTGATATCTTCGCTTTTACTCTGACGACGTACTCTCACTGTTGCTCGCTCTCTCACAAATACGACGATCCCCATTCGAGGCGGCATATGAACCAAGACAAGCAGCAATAAGATTCACATCTGCAGAAGACAGAAATCCTTCGACAGTGGAACGACAAAAACAAAACGGCAGCTCAATACAGAAAGGAAACCCTTCCTCTTTGCGTCTCTTTTTCTTTCCTCTCTCGTTCAGCCCTGGCCTCTTTCTGGTCTGCCTTCACGCTTTAGGCAACGCCCGCCCCAGTTTCCTGCTAGTCTTCCCCATTTTCAGCTGCGCAACTTCTCGACTAGTGGTGGTGTATACTGTTTTTTGTCTCCATCGCCATCGCCCGTTTCGATCATATCTCTCGCCGTCACCGCTCCTGAGAAAACAAAGGGACTGAGAGAGACCGAGAACATCGACGACTATTTGAAGGGCTTGGCGCTCTTTTGTCTGTCTACGCTTTTCTCTTTCCTTTTGCACCTCCATTGATCCCAACTTTTGAAAGAAAAAGGTCACGGGAAGGATTTGCAGTCAAATACGAGAAATTGGCAAGGTCGCCATCCAACCATCACACCCTACCTCGCCTCCAAACTGCGACTGCGATTGCGACCTCGCGCAGGGACCACATCGACAATTGGAGAAAAGAGAGAAAGAGGATTGAGCTGCGGCGTCACGCGAGCTCATCGACAGACAACGATTGTCTTTTCTTCTTCTCTTTAATTCTTTACAATCACGCCACTCGTTTATTTACTTACCACCTCCGACAATGGCCCCGGGACGGCGCGCCTCGATGAGGAGCGTCCGCACCCTGCCCATTGTGCACGAGGACGATGACATGATTGTGGTGACGACGCCCGAGTTGGCGGCCGCCTACCCCGTACGACAGAAACGACACTCGGGGGTGGTGACACAACTTCCGCCGTTGCCAGCCGGTGAAGTCGGCGAAGCGACCGAAAGCGGGAGTGGCAGCGCCTCCGACGACGACACACCCAGCCCACCAAGTCCGAGCCGGACCCCTCAACGCAACCCAAATCCACGACGATACAGTGGCGGCAGCATCCACTCACACCGGAGCCAGGGCAGCCAAGGTAGTCTGGGCAGTCTGGGCAGTCTGGGTAGTCGCCAAAGCTACCATTCACAACCGCAACACATCGGGCCAATACCGTCATCCGGCTACGGCCTCAACTATCCGTATGTCAACCCGGCGTGCAGTGAGAGCAGCGAAGAGAGCGGCATCACGGACCGCAAACTGGAGGAGCAGGCGGGAGCGGCCGGTGTTGGAGCGGGTGGTCGAGGTCTTCCCAAACGCTCGCAGAACCGCGAATGGTTTTCAAAACGTGGCGGCTGGTGGCGGTTGATTCTGACGCTGTTGCTGCTGGCTGCGATTGCCGTCGGTCTTGGTGTCGGTCTCAAATTTGGTCTTCAGCAGGCCAACAACAACAGCAGCAGCAGCAGTAGTGGTGACAACAATGGTAACGGCAGTGGTAGTGGTGGTGATGTCCCCTCCACACCCGCCACCCCATCCGACCAGTTCCCGGCGGGATCGTACTCATTCACAGTCGCCCTGACCAACGTGTCGACGGCCTGCACGACCAATGGTTTCGCTTTTGGCTGTGCACCCGGTGCCAACAATGTGTTTTCGTCGTCCGCGTCCCCCACTGCTCAAAACGCATCGGCCGTCACCTTTGAATGGATCATTGAGGGCACCACCAGCGGCAGCACCAGCAGTGCCTCAACCCTCACAACGTACACCATCTCGTCGCACTCCTCGTCTCCTTTCCCCTTTTCCAACATCCACATGACGCTCCTCGACAGCGGCCTGTCGTCCGAGAGGCTCGTCTTCAACTTCTCCATGGACCTGGCGTACATCCCCACCAACGACCTCGTCGACCACCAGACCAGCGCCGCCACCTGCTACTTTAACCAGACCACCATCCAGGCCACGCTGTGGACAAAGCAGAGGGCTACCTTCCCGTCGTCCATCACTGCTATCCAAGCACCCGTCAACGCGTCCTCCACGTTCTCGGCTTGGCCATTCGCGGTCGAGCTTTCCGAAGTACAGCAGGCCGGCCCTGCGATCCCCGACTGTGTCGATTACCATGGTAACTCGCTGGGGGATTTCAGTATCCCGGACGGTGGCGGCGACGCGGCGGACGTGTGCGGCTGCTGGTACTCGAACATGGTGAGCGGGAGTAGTGGGAGTAGTGGAAGCAAAAACGGGACATCGACGAGGTAGGATGTGGTCTTTTTTGTTTATTTGATCTCGTCTCGCGACCATTGTCTTGTGATCATTGTGTTTTGTTTGATACCTTTTGCATACTTGGCGTTATTCGTTTTGTTTCCTATCTTTGCCGTTTCTGTCGTCTTCATATACCCTCTTCTGCATTGGTGTCAGTTGTTGGAAAAGAAATAATGTAAATATAATTTGAATACAAATCAAGTCAAAGTGAATCCGAGAAAAATGCTGGAGAAATACGTGACGAAACCGAATGCAACTTGCCATCCGAACGGGCAACAACACCCCGCCAATACGAGCAACTGCGATTGGAGACGAGGTCTTGGAGATTTCTTGGAGGAAGGCACCACCCAATGTGGAAGGCCCGGCCGGACGTACGTCGGTGCATTTTTGGAGCTCTTCCCCTGTGTTTTTGTTGTCGTCTCTCGTTCCTGCCTTTTCCTCCCCGTGACGATCCTTTTGTTTGGTCGGGCTTTCTACTTTCGGATGGTCGCCCACGAGGGTTGAAGGAAGGAGTGGTCGCAGGTAGTACAGCCTCCGGGATCGAAGGTGGGAGGTGGGAGGAAGGTGGGCTGTGATAGCGGGGCACTAACAACGATTTATCCACGAACCGCGCTTAGGGCGAGACGACCTCAAGGACATGAACAACTTTTCCCAAGAGAATCCACGAAACGCTTTTAACCATTGCGCTACAGTCAAAGTCCACAAAAAGAGCATACGAGCATCCACAACAGCCTTTGTATTTAGCCTAAATGCATCGTGCGCGGGAGGGGAAGTGGCTCCCTTTTTCTGGGCCTTTCTGGGCCTTTTCTGGGCCTTTTCTGGATGTTTTATGATACTGAGAGTGAGAAGCTTGGTTATGTTTTGTCGTGTTGCCAGACAGTCCAGATACGTTCAGACATTTTTCGGATGTCAGATATTTTGTTGAGAATTGTGCATTTGTAAGATGAAACGAATATCCTATCTTTGCTGGAGGTTTTGACAGCTTGTCCGAGGATGGCTGAGCCTTTTATTTGCAAAGGAAGAATCAGCGAAGCGGACTCGGAAGGGGATAGCGCGAGGCATCGGTCGTACCTGCCCCGATGTTGTACTCGACGACATGCTCCTTCCTTTACTCGTGGACAGGATGCTCTGTGGAAGAATTCTTTCTTTCTACTACTATTACCCCGTGGAACCTCATAGTGACAACGTAAAGACACTAAAATTCAGCAGTTCTTGCGCGTGGTTGGGTTGCCTTAGCCCTTTCGTACCTGCCTGTCTCCCTTATCTTGCCTCTTCGTGACGTCGACGGAGAATAGGGCTCTAGGGACTACGGCACTGGCAGAAAGTGGACACGACTAGACGACTAGAACCAAGAAAAGGCCCAAACGAAACTAATAGAAGATTTTATCCAGTCCACCATCAAGGAGAAGACAAGGTGAAGGTCGCCCCTGATGAAGAGACAAAGCCTCGCCGAACTTTTGCCAGGACTTGTATGGCGGCCGCCGCACCTTCCTAACGTCATAGCTCCGATAGCTCCTTCCCTGTAAAGGACCTGCAAAGAAAGAGGAAAAAGAACACCAACAGGGCAAAATATATGCGCCTCCCACCGGGCTACGGCGCGGGTTGCCATACTGAGTACTGAGCATCTCTTGGTCGTTCTTGCCTTTGGAGACAAAAATAAGAATACGAAAGAACGAGTACAAGAATAGAAAACAGAAAAGGAAAGAGCAGAGGAACGAAAGGGACTGGTGCTATGCGTGCCATGAAAGGCCAAGAACTCGAGCGCATCCAACAGAAAAAAGTCAACAGTCGCGCCTGCCGTTTTGCCTGTTCCTGTCCGTCTCCGTCTGAAGCACATGTGTGATATGTACACTCATAGTGTATGGGGTGTTTTCCGCACCTTCCGTCACCGGTCTTGACCCCGAAAGAAGCCCCGTTCCCAAGTCCCAAGCCCAGTCCCAGTCGCCCTTCCCCATCCCCCCACCACATAGGAGTAGACCATTAGCACTGCGCGTCCCACGTCGCAACAGCTACCCTACCCCCCTTTGTTCCTGCCCTCGGAGCTTCCTCGTGCTCTCTTTTTTCTGTTGCCTTTTTGCTCGCGGTTTCTTATAAAACGCAAACAGACCCCGTCCCTGTTCTTTTTAGAAACCCTTTTTATTTCCCGATTCTGTTTTTGATTCTTCTTCTTCCCCTCTTCTCTTCTCTTTTTTTCTTCTCTTCTCTTCTCTTCACCACTTCTCCAACTTTCCTTCCTCACCCCTCCTCGTCTAACACATTCCCAATCGGGCAGTTTACAAATGTAAGCCTCTTCCCACTCGTTTGCGCCCAACACCAGAAGGTCACCCCTCTGGATTTGTTTTAATTCTAACTTCGTTGAACAGACACCACCATGTCGGGTCCTACGATCAAGCTCAACAGCGGCTACGAGATGCCCCAGATCGGCTTCGGCCTCTGGAAGGTTGACAACGCCGTCTGCGCCGACACTGTCTACAACGCCATCAAGGCCGGCTACCGTCTGCTGGACGGTGCATGCGGTGAGTAGGCGTGCTTTTGTGTGATTATTTGTTCACTGCTCGTTGTCTTGACCCCTCCATGTCGGCAACCCCTCTTGTGCCGTGTCTCGCGCAATCTTATGCACGCCGAGTGTTTGGGACGGGACGGCAGGAGGGGCTGTAAGAGAGGAGGGAGGGGAGGACGGGAGAAGGGGTCTGGAGCAACTAATCGAACTTTCACTAACATTTCTCCTGTGTAGACTACGGCAACGAGGTCGAGGCCGGCCAGGGTGTGGCCCGCGCCATCAAGGAGGGCATCGTCAAGCGTGAGGACCTGTACATTGTCTCTAAGCTCTGGAACTCGTTCCACGACGGTGACCGCGTCGAGCCCATTACCCGCCGCCAGCTCAAGGACTGGGGCATCGACTACTTTGACCTGTTCATTGTCCACTTCCCTCTCGCCCTCGAGTGGGTCGACCCAGAGGTCCGCTACCCTCCCGGATGGCACTACGACGAGGCCGGCACCGAGGTCCGCACCTCCAAGGCCAGCATCCAGGAGACCTGGACGGCCATGGAGTCGCTCGTCAACAAGGGCTTGACCAAGAGCATTGGTGTGTCCAACTTCCAGGGCCAGCTTCTGTACGATGTTCTGCGGTACGCCAAGATCCCGCCGGCCACGCTCCAGATTGAGCACCACCCGTACCTGGTGCAGCCGCAGCTGCTGCGCCTGGCCAAGCAGGAGGGTGTCGCCGTCACGGCGTACTCGTCGTTCGGCCCGGCTTCTTTCGAGGAGTTTAAGATGGCGCACGCCGAGGCGCTCACCCCCCTGTTTGAAGTGCCCCTGATCAAGGAGCTGGCGAGCAAGTACAACAAGTCGGCCGGCCAGATCTTGCTGCGCTGGGCGACGCAGCGCGGCCTGGCCGTGATCCCCAAGACGCAGACGGCGTCGCGGCTCAAGGAGAACCTGGACGTGATTGAGTGGGATCTGGAGCAGAAGGATATGGAGGCGATTTCGGCGCTGGACAAGAACACGCGGTTCAACCAGCCCACAAACTACTTTGAGACGGACAAGCTGATCCTCTTCGGTTAAGTCTGTTGACAAGGGAGGATAAAATAGTTTTATGAAGGCCTTCAGGCATGCTTGTTTACGAATGAAAATAAATGATACATCTGCTATGTGCTACAACTGCCAATGCTGACAGGTACAATATACGCCGTATAATGAAGATCACTTGTGCTGACAGTTACACTAATGCATGCAGCATGTATTGTGAGTTAAGCTTTTCCCCCCTAAAATGAACTGTGGTAAGGGTAGTGTGGGAATGAGATAGTATGAAGTACAGATAGCCCTACGCCAGCCAAGACAGCGAAATACTCAAGATAGAATGAGAAGAAGATGTAAGATGAACGCCGCTATGTTTCACGGACGTAGGCTGCAATGTGTTAGTAGATGTAAAGAACTAAGAGTGGTAAACAGAGTACAGTCGTCGGCCTATCGGCCTCCGACTTTTAGAGACACTTACTGGCATCAATCTGCGTCACCTGCGGCAAGGCCAGGCGCACCTTGTTGCGGTACAGCGCGGGGCCTCTCAACTGCAGAGGGTTGCCCTCGAGGTAGACCGTTTCGAGCTTCGTCTTGTCACCCAAGCACCGCTCGACATCCGCAAAGTCGGCAACGCGGTTGTAGCTGGCCCAGACTTCTTCGAGGCTGTGGAGGTGCTCGGTGCCGGCAAAGGAGGTCAATGTGTTGTTGGAGACGTCAAGGACGCGGAGGCGGGAGAGGGTGCCAGCACTGTTTGCGGCCGCGTCTGTCGACGTCGACTCCGTCTTCTCAGCCTCTGCACCGTCGGCCTGACTGCCTGTCGGCAGTCTGAGGGACTCGAGGGAGGTCAACATATTGTGCGACACGTACAGCTCCTCCAACGTCGGCACTTGGTGCAGTGGACTCAAATCACTGATGCGGTTCGATTGCACGCTCAGCAACTTGAGTTTCGGCAAATTCTGCACTCCTTCGAGAGACGTAATCTTGTTCTTGGCGAGCCACAGCTCTTCAAGCGCAACAAACCCGAATCCCGAGAGTGGCGCAATCGACCGGATGCGGTTGGACCCCAGCTCGAGCATGCGCAGTGTGGCCGCCGCCGGCAGATCCTCCAGTCCTTCGAGCGACGACACCTTGTTGGCCACTAGGTACAAATCGACCAGTTTCGTGAGTGGCTTTAGGTGCTTGATGTGCTTAATCTTGTTGAAGCTGAGATCGAGACTCGTCAGGTTGACCAAATGCTCGACGCCGCGCATGTGGACCACCAGGTTGTCGTACAGATCGAGCTCCTGCAACGTGTCGGCCGCTGCTTTGAGTCCGTCCGAATGCAGCGACTGGATACTGTTTTGGCGCAGACAGAGCTTCTGCAATTTCTTGAAGCGCTCCAGTCTCAAGGCATCGACATTATGAATGCGTGAATGGGTGGCATAAATCTCCTCCGTACCGGGGTCTTCGTCATTCAACAAGTCTTCGTCGGCGGCAATGGCCTCACCCGGCACGACGTTTTCGTCGTCCGAGTACTCGGGGTCGCTCAGTGCTTCGGGGTTGGCCAACACGACGCCCTTCCCATTGCTGTCAGCCCCCTCCTCGGTCGGCGACGGCGACGCGTCACGCTTCGGCAGTCTGAGCTTACCGTCCCAGCCTTTGCTGTTGCGGAGTCCGGGACTGGCCGTTGCGGCCGTACTGTCAGCCGTCTGCCCCTCACCGTCACCCTTGTCGCCGTCGGCGGGTGTGGCTCCTGGTGCGGCGGTCGTGCCGTCGGCGAGGGTAATGTGTGTCTGAGGGTGGTGGGGTGTTGTGGGTTCGTCCTGCTGTTCTTGTGTCGTCTGCTGCATCTTGTCTTCCGGGACGACCGCCGTGGCCGGCGTCTCGCCGTCTTGCACCATTGTGGGGGAGGCTGTCGAGTCGAGACAGAGGGAAGTGATGATCGAGTACCGTAAGCTTCGTTGTGTTGTCAGATACTGGTCAGGTCGTCGTCAGGTCGTCGTCAGGTCGTCGTCAGAATGCGAGTCGCGTCGGAGCCGTTCGTGCTTTGTAAGGCAAACGCCCGAGAAAAAGTTACCGTCTGTTGGGCTGTGATGTAGTGACGCAGTGTCACGCTGTCGAGGGAGGTGTTTGTGTGGTCGCGTCGGGTTGTTTCGTCGTCGTCGTCGTTGTTCGTCAAAAAGGACCGAGAGGGTCGTGTCTCAGGGTCTTGTTCGTCAGGGTTGTCGAGATGACAAAGGAGAACAGAAGAGCTTCTTCAAAAGGCAAAGTGAGAAGAGAGGGGCGATTGTGCCCTTTTTGTTCAACGCGCGCGGCGACAGAAATTATAGCGGGGTGGCGGGGGCGCTTTTAGGCGGGCGCAAGGCTACCACCACAGACGAGAAACATTCTTCGGCGAGCAAGCTAGGCGGTTAGAGTGTAGAGTGGGCATAACGTCATGAGTTTTGATGGAAGAGAGAGCGTCCGCCTTGTTTACTCTTGGCAGTTCGACACGAAAATTGAAAGAATGCAACGCAAATGAAGAGGATGTGGAAGAGCTGAAGTCGCCTTCCTCGAGTATCAAACAATATTACAACTGATCGTATCCCATTACCCGCATATCCCTTCAGCTTCGGCATGCAGCGTGTTTGAAGGGTTCTTGCCTTCAAAAGTGCATATCTTCAGTCCTTCAACCTTTCCGTACAGCCTTGCGTCCGTAAACGCATGTTCGGTCACTGCCTCCGACAATACTGATATGCGAGAATCAATACTGCACTTTTAAGAAAAACACTGCACATTTCAGTTATCGCCATTTCGACGAGGCCAGCCACCACATTTGACAGTAGTTGAACTCGAATTCTTTTGCCACAGCCAATGTGCTCAGCCGCCTTGAATGGCCTCGAAGACAAGTTGAATGCAGTGTGATCAGCGAATAAATAAATAAAAGTCCTACGGACATGTCGTATTTATTCGACATTAACTTTAAGGTCGAGTACGGCTGGCGCGCGTTGTTGAGCCATCGGCCTGTGACGGCCCGTTTTGGACTGCGCCCTTTTGTTAGTGGTGGTGGTTCTTGTAAGTGGTGGCTGGTCGATGGGCTGGGCTGCCTAGTTGCAAAGGGCGGAGTGTGAGGGCGCCTAGCGATTTGTTTACATTCGAAAACGAGGCTGCCACAAGAAGACTTGAGAACCAAACAAAATGAATAGATAATATAAATAAAATCGAGTGCCGTCTGTCTGCAAGGCTGAAGACATCAAGGCCAACTGGAATGTACTAGAAGTAGTATGGAGTTGTCACGTTCTTGCCTCGTTAGTGTTTACGCACACAAAAAGGCGACCGGGCGCCTTTCTTTGGGGACCCTATGCCTTATCCTTGCCGCCCTCTGGCTTCCCCTCTTTTCAAAACCAGGGTAATTCACACAAGGTTAAGAGTCATCGCTCGTGTGAGCGGAGAAAAGAGAGAAAGAGAGAAAGGGAGAAAGGGAGACGAGGGTGACACTATTTGTGTGCCTGGTTTGCCTTTTGGCCTGATCATGGGAGGGATGCACGGTCAACACACAGTATCTTTTCTTTGCCTTCTTTCCGATATTTTCTCCACACAGCCAATATCGACAGCAGTGGAGCAATTGGCTCTAACTGATCACTGCCACCTTTTCTCGTAATCTGGACTCTCTTGGAGAACCATATGCCCGCAAACACGCACTTCTCGTCAGGGAAGACATCATCTGAACGTCCCTTTTTCCCTCGCCTTTCTCGTCCTCTCTTGTCCTCGTGCCATTATTGGCCACGATCGAGGAGCTGGGACATGCTCTCTCATCCCATGAGAGACAGGGATGTGACAAAGCCGGGGCCCCGTCGAGCTGCATCAGCTGGAACTTTAGCAGATACGACGGAACTTGCAAAGAAATAAAAGTGAGATTCATTCAAGCGAGGCACCCATACATCATGTCCAACCATTGTTGACCAGAAGGGTGGGTGGATAAAGATGCAAACGGCAGGACGACAGGGTGGGTGGGACTGTGTGGTAGTCGTGCATATCTCTGAGCCTTTTCACTGGAAGAGAAGTATGTCGTTTGCTGTGCATCGGACAGAACTTCAGAGAACATGCAGATATGCTGCGCAGTGAGCAGCCTCGCCTAATCGACGCCTTGCGCGACGGGAGATACGGAGTGCTATTTCGATAAATAAAGCAATAAATGGCGTCTTCAACATTTATCTCTTTGTTCTTCTTGTCCATCATGTCTGTCAATGTCTGAGATATCAGAGTGCTCCGCACTGTTTACAAACCTGGTTCTCCGTCGTCTGCGTTCACGGACCAAGTGGCTGCCTGAGATGTTCAGCACAGTCTCACTGGGAGCTCTTTACAAAACAAAAAGTTGTTTGGAGGGGGAAGGAGGTCTTTTCTCGCTCCCAAAAGTCCCAACAAGAATTCACGGTTCAGATTGTTGTCCTGTCTCTTTTATATTTATCTCTTTTTATCTCTTTTTATCTCTTTTTGTCCTTTTATGTCCTCTGAGATTCGCCACGTTCGCAGGAAAGAGACGGATGCAAACGCCCAATGCAGGTTCTCCGGCACTTGATCCGGAAACGTGTTAAGTGAGAGACATGAAGAGGGCCCAGAAAAGGGGCTGGGGCCATCTTGGGACAGACGACATTCACACGACCATCGTCAACTCCTGTACCCAGCTCAGCAGGCAACAGCCGCACGGTACAAGGCCGACCAGCAGGCTGGTGAATACAAGTGTGTGCCTCGCCTGTATTTTTAGGTGGGCATGGTGGATGGGTGGATGCAGGGGATGTTCCAGTGGATGTTCTCACAGCTTGCTGCAGTGCGACGAGCGCTAGCTTCTGTTTTGAGCTGCAGGGGGGTTGGTGCCGGAGCGGTATAGCGACTACGCAGGGGCCTCAGCGCCGCCTTCGATCCCCTGTTCTTACAGTCCTGAACCAGAGTTGTGCCACCAAAAACGCCTAAAAACCACTTAAACTCTACTGGGAGTATCACGTGTGGTCGTGTTAATATCGTGAAAGCTTGAGTGGCTCTTTCTGGCAAATCGCGTCCGGAAACACGCCGAGGCCAAGAGACATCACCATTTATCTTCCTGGGTTCCTTTTCTGGGCCCATCCTGCTCCCTCCCTTGTCTGCCCCCTATTTCTTTTCTTTTTCCGGCTTCTTTTTCGTCCCAAAACCCCTCACCCCTGTCTTTCACCTTTTTATCGTTTGCTTTTCACTCCTTTTCCCGTCAAATGCTGGCACTGTGTTGGCAGTCGGGCGCTTCCCCTATCACTCCTCCCCCTACTCCTCACCAAAAACAACCTAATCCACCCAAAAAAGGCAGCCAGGCAGAAAACGAGCTTCACATCTCCCCTCTTTTGGATTGCACCTTCCGCACCATGTTTGGTTCGCTTCTTGCAACCAAATCCCGTCCGCACCGCACGTTCCTTCCTTTTGTCGTGCACAATTGTGTGCCCTTTCTGTAGGCTTCTATAAATATTGGCACCGTCCGCCTCACTCTGTTTCTTTTTTTTTCACAGAAATTTCCTTTCCTTCCCTCTTCTCTTTCTCGTAGTCAGTAATCGCCCATCGCCCATCGCCCAACAAAAAGGTAAGTTGTCGCCAACAAAAACAAGAATCGTGAATGTCAACAGAATCAACACCGACAATATTCACATCCATCGTAACAAAACAATATCATTACCATCTCCATTTTGATACCATAATGAACTGAACGACTGCTATTTTATCATACATCATTTATTGCCTGCATTTCCATCTGTTGCATTTCATCAATATATTTATTGCTTCGCCGCATTTTTCTTCCTCTTTCTTCGTCTTTTTTATCTTTATCTTTCTTCGCCCTCCACACACACACCATGTTCTCCCGGTCACAGAACAAGAGCTTTTCCAAAAGCCAAAAGATGGGCAAGCCTGGCAGCAGCACATCCTCCTTCAGCAAAGACGCCGGCGTCTCCAAGATCCGCCGCCATGACTCGTCCCGTCTCAATCGCCGGCCGCCCACCATCGGATCCGCAGCCGCGGTGGCCGCTTTCGCCGAGGGAAACAACCACAACGCCTCCCCCACGACAATGAACTCTGCCATTGTCACCCTTGTCGTCGGCCGTGAACAGCGCATCTTTGCCGCCCACGAAGACATTCTCTGTGCCTCGCCCTACTTCCAGCAAGCCCTGCACAACCAGCCGCTCTTTTACGAGCAGCACTCACCCTTCTCGTCACCGACAACCCCTTCCTCCCCCGGATCACCCACCGCCAGCAAGCGCATCGCCCTGCCCGACGACGAACCCGAAATCTTTTCATCCGTCCTCGAGTACTTGTATAAAGGCGACTACTACCCCCGCCTCCTCCATAACAAGCGCCGCAACTCGTGGGAGCTGGAGCGGCCGGACGCGGCGGGTGGTGACCAACAAGTGGAAGCTACCATCTTCCACCACGCCGTCGACGGTGACCTTCTCAAAGACACCGTCATTTACTGCACCGCCGAGCGCTTTGGTCTCGACGAGCTCAAACGCATCGCCCTGCGCAAGCAGGGGCTTCGTAAGTCACGCGCTCTCTATCAAAACATTATTACCTGCTAACCAGACAAGAGAGTGGCATCCCGTGCAGCACGATCCTGGCGTCGGCGCGGTTCGCCTATGCCCACACGCCCGAGACGGACTCGAAGCTGCGGGCACACTATCTTGCCCTCATTATCCGCAGCCGCAGCACGTTCAAGCGCAGCGGCACGATGCAGCTGGAGATGTACAATGGCGGCTCGCAGCTCTTCTTTGACCTGTTTGTGGCGCTCTGCAATCATGTCGACGACATTTCGTCGGCGCAGTCTCCGCGCAGCAACCGCTATTAGGCCGAGGCCCGAAGGGCCGAGGTGTTGTTGTTCCTTTCTTCTTCTTTTCTATGTCTTCCTCTTTCTTCTCCTTGCTTCTTGTCCTGTCTGCGTCACAGAAACCATGACTCAAAAAAATACCCTTCTGTGTTTTTGGAAATCTTAATCTTGAAAGGTTGGGGAGCGTTTTTCTTCCTTCTTCTTTTAGTATTTTTCTTCCCCTTTTTTCTATCTATTTCCTTCTTTCCTACCTTGTATTCTTACTGTCATTTGCTTCACGATAAAGAGCTACCGGTTGTTTGGGACTTGTTTATTCTCTTCTTTTCTTTTTCTTCTCTTTCAACTTTCTGCATTTCCTGTTGTATTTCTCTTCTTGTCTCGGGATCTTGGTTGTTTAGGGAAAGACTTTTATGGCGACAGACGCCAATGTTGTGTTGCTTTATTTTGATCTACTCTTGCGTTTTGCTTTTGGTTCCATTTGTTGCATTTCCACCCTGTCTGTTCCCAGCCACAGACTACGGCTGCTGCCTTGAGGCACAATCTTGCGTTGATTTTGATCTGACATTATCTTCTGTCTTTACATTTTATCTTTCTATTCTCATCAGGGGCCAAATAGAGGCACCCAGTTTTTATGTCCCAGTCTACAAAAAAGAAATGGAATACAAATTTTCATTGGGCAAATCTTTCTATCCACTGTCCACTATCTTGGCTCCGTAGTGATGAATGTGCATGCAATACATAACTGCCATCCATTGAATCCCTTGACTCGGCCTCGTCGTAAATGCGCACAGGATAATGTGCGGATGATGGCCGTCGGTGTGCGCACAATACAAATTAATTTTTGGTAACTGATGGTGTAGGAACGAGTTTCGTTGGTCTCCCGTGATTGTGGCCAGGTGCCATTATCTTCCCAGGTGCCGTTTGTAGCTGTGGTGGCTGAAACTCATGATCTGTGATATGGCCATGTCGTTTTTAACCTGTATGTCTGTCCATCAGGCTCTTCCTTCACGTCCCTGCCTTGAGACTCAGCATCTCACTCAGCTGCCGCTCATAGGCCTGCACGTCCAGCGGGCCCGTAGACCATAGGAGGATGGCCTGGATGTTGGCAGACGTGGGGGGCACCGCTCTCCTCCGTCTGTTGTTGGCGACACCCGCTATCGCGGCGGCCGCCGCCTCCGGCGCCTCCGTAACGTAACCCATCACATTCACCCACGCACCGACAGTCATTTGCTCCGCCGTCAAGCGTTCCAGCACGAGATCGACATTGACACGGGCGTGGACAGAGCCGGCCAAGGAAGGGGCGATAGCCCCTGACGGGGTCGTCGACGCAGATGTAGACGTGGACGCCGCCGCCGGCTGGTACTGATGCTGCAACGTCAACACGCCGGCGATCGGGTCATAGTCGGTGACGCTACGTTGTCAGCGATGGTCATCAACATCACGGAGCGCACGGAAACGGACTCACCACCCCAGAAACCTGACTTTCTGGCCTACACTTTTCCCCGGCAGGCTGGACAAAAAACAAGTCTCGGATGCCGGGGCAGGGGTCATTGCCGGTTGAAAGTGTTGGCGGATGTGGAAAAGGATATGATGCTGCCTGTTGTACGTTGGTGCGTCGAACTTGTTTGGTAAGATATTCACGGTAGCTTCAATTTGTGTGCAAATATCAGTTACACAATGTAAATTACCCACGCCAACAAGTAATTTTCTTTTAAATCTTTTTTATTTTATTTTTTATTTTTTAAAAGCAAATGGAAGAAAC
>JANSLP010000503.1:0-16692 GCA_029298735.1 Ophiostoma sp. CBS 140.51
ACACCCAGTCTCGTCAGCAACAAGAACCGCCGCTCCCCGACACGCCCCGTCACGACTGCCAGCAAGGACTCCAACGACAATTAAATCAAATGGAAAATAGACCGAAAATAAGAACCAAAAATAAATAATTTCTAGACACACACAGCGAATTTACTGTTCATTATTGACCACAGACATAGTAATGTTATTGGGAATCATTCATTGCATTACTATTGAAGAGGCTGTGTCGAGACAGCATCAAGGGGAACTAAGTGGATCATGAGGGAAAGAGCAAATAAAATCAAACACACGTGTACTATGAAGCGGTATAATAAAATCAGACAAAACAAACAAACAGCAAAGGCACCTCCCCTAGACATTAGTTCGACTACCACCACTAAAAGATGCTCCCATTATCACCTTCGTGCTCTCCGGTTCAACTCTCCACCGAAACCGTTCGGCCCACCACCAACACCACCACTGATGGACTGTCCCCGCATACGCCGACCACCGCCAATATCCGGGTAAGCCATGCGCTTCGCCTTGAGCGGTGGCAGCGACTTGAGCGCCTCCCACATCTCCCAGATACCCGCCCGGCGTCCTGGCAGCATGACATACTGCAGGCTATACAGGTTCTTGCGGTTGATGGGTGGCACAAACTTGCCGGTTAGCAGGCATAGCAGCACCCGCGGAGCCAGATAGTGCTTGCGGATGCGTGAACCCATCTGAAAGTACTGGTGGAACATGGCCTTGAAGGACAGAGGGATGGGCGTGAGGAAGATGACTGAAGTGGACGGGTGGCTCGGCGAGGACGCGTTGGTTGCGTCATCTGCAGTGGCAGAAATGGTTGTAATGTAGTTTTGGCTGTCACGAAGCTCGAACCGGATGCCGCCGGGGAGACGCCGGGGATCCTTGACCCGCAGCATAAGCGCAAAGAGAGGAAAATGGTTTAGGCACGACAATAGGGTATCAAAGACGGCCTTGAGCGAGATGATGACCATACGCGCAATGGCAAAGTTGAGGTAGAAGACAACGACGGTAGGCAGAAGGAAGAACAAGAACGTGAACAGGATGGTGCCCACGAGCAGCTGGTCGAGATCGTAGTCGCACGAATCGATACGATTACGCAAAACATTGTGCTTCTTGCCACGGAACAGGTGGAACAGCGAGATGAGAATAGTCAACTGCCAGTGGTAGATGCGCGCCGAGGCCAGATAGAAGGAGTAGATGTGGATGGTCAGGATGGACAACAGGTCCGAGAAGAGGGCAAGCGGCATACTGGCACCGGCGAAGCTCGAGAACCCGATGAACCAGATAATGTGCGGCAGGGCAGGGCGTAGTGCTTCAATGCAGCTCGACCAATATTCGATGACCCAAAGAAACAAATCGCCCAGGAATGCGGCAAGCTCCGTGTTTAGCTTGAGACCGGCGGGCCAGCCCATCAGCCACGAGATACTGCTCTGAAGCGCATCCACGGTGTAGGCGCTCAGAAGCATGCTGATCTGGTCGGCCACCCAGCCGGCATTGTCAATGATATAGGAGCCCAGGGCAATGCCAATGATGACATCGTTGGCCACAAGCCAGAGACTGTTGTAGAAACGAATGTAGTCTGGGTGACTTGTCGTGACACTCTCCCAGTCGTTGCTGCGCTGTCGCAATTTCACATACTGCATGGGCCAGTAGCAAAACTGAAGCAGCCGAATCTCGACTTGCTGTGCTGTGGCTGAGATGTCTTTAAGAGCGGCATACCGTGGGTTCGCACGCCATTCAAGCACGCGAAGAAGCATCTCGGCAGCAATGCGGTGTCCAACAAGGCCGAGCACAAAGATGCGCGTGATGACGGGCACCACGTACAGCATGATGAGCTCCCAGATCCAGCGCAGCACAATGTCCTTCATTGTCGTCGCGGATTCGACCACACGCTCAGACATACTAAGGCTTCGTTTTGAGCGTGTGCCGATGCGCGACACATTCTTTTGCAGCAGCTGTTCGAGCTCCCAAGCCCAGTTGATCTGGTTGACAATCCTGGGCAGGGCACGCTCTTTGGGTGACGATGTGCGCTTGACAACAGAATGCAGGCGAAGTTTGTTAAGCAGATTCTGCTTCTTCTCTTTGCGTAGGCGCTCCTGGCGCTCGTCTTCTGCTTCGATGTCGTCGGCCATCAAGAGTGCCGCTGCCGCTGCCGCAGGGCCTCCTCGACCAATACCGCCACTGTTTCCGTTGGCTTTGCTACCATTGCCGTTGGCGTCACCATTGCTATTTCCATGTGCATTGGCACTGGCAGCACCATTCCCGCCGCGCTGGCTCTTGGCACCGTCCTTGCTGTCGTTTAAACGGTCCTTGAGAGCTAACGAGACTGGGTGAATGGAGATGTACTGCATGCGATGTGGTTGTGGCCGCTGGTAGAGGATCAGTTGGATGTTGGAAGCGCGGGCGCAGGTGACCTTGGGGATGCGGCCTCGCACGCCGGGCCCTGTGGTGGTAACGCGGACCCAGGATGAGTCTGTGTGCTGCTCTTCTGGCGCATTGGACAGGCCGAGGACGTGCATATTAGGCTGGCCGCAGAGCTCATAGATACGCGCAATATCGTGAGCACTGTTGCGGAAGAGGGTGCCCGCCTTGAGCGCAAAGTCGACATTGCGGACGTCGGCATCTTCGAGGATGGCCACGACCGTGACGTCAAGAGCCGAGTTTTTCCATCCGACGACGACACCTGGGAGCTCTGATCGCGCAATGTCGACGGGCCAGAAAACGCGCATTAACCCATCATGCTCTGGCATGACAGGTGGTTGGAGGGGGTTTATGTGGAGGGGAAGATATAAGGGAGTTGTGATATATTAAAAGGAACCGCGCCGCCGCAGTTGTTCTCGCGCCGAGATGCCGGATGCAGATGATCGAGGATGCTAAAAAAGTACCATGTTAGTTGCCGTCCTTGAATATCGTGGTATATGTATGGTGGCAGCATACCAGGCTGGCTTCTCTTGTCGCTAGGCGCTCTACTGGGATAAAAATGAGGACGAAGAGGAGGGAGAGCACGGCGAAGCCCTTTGCGGCGCGGGTCTATCAATGTTAGTCGGGGTGGTTTAACACAAGCTTAGGCCTTGCCACAGCTTGGAGACAGTAATATACTCACAACAACTCCGTAGTCCCAGGCAAAGATGGCCAGCTCATAGAGCCGAGTCACCAAGTCCCAGCGGGCGGTGATGTAGCCGGCGACAAAGATCCCGAGAGTCAGGACGGAGAAGGGGTGCATAGAATCCACCGTCCTTATGAGGAGCGCATGCCGGGTGGGAAGAGGTTCTTGGGAGGTGTTTTCGAGGCAGGGAATCAGAGGGCGAGGCTGTGAGAGCCCAAGAAAGAAGCAATGCCGGCGAGGACGAGAAAAAGGACCTGAAGGATTCTGAAGAACGTCGGTGAGGATCTAGTCGCCGAGGGATCGCAAGGAGCTGCAGCTGCAGCTGGAGAGTGGGAAGGCTGATTGTTTTTGGTGTAGGTGTCAAATTGGCCAGCTACAATATAGAATAGAGCTTTGGGCGCGAGTGTGGTCGTACAGGAAACCCGAGGAGAGTGTGGGATGTTCGTCTGAAGTGGATGCGATGTCGCGAGAATTGGCGGTCGAAGCTATTGGTACATGCCGAAAAGGGGGGCAGAAGCAAAAAAAGAGAGAGGTGGATTGATTAGCAGCCAAAACGCCCTGCCATTTCCTGTTCTATCACCCTTTTTCTTCTTTGCTGTGCTGTCGTGGGGTGGTGGGAAGGAGGTGGTGGAGGTAGGAGGTCGGTCGCAAAATCAAAGTGGAAAAGCTTCATATCCCATCGAGTCCCATGTTGCTCCAATCTAACAGCGGCAGGCGGCGCGTGTTTGGTGTCGTGGCAGGTGCGTATGGGCGCTGTTGGTGCTGTGTGGTCGAGGTGGTGCCGCACTGTTACAGGGGTAAGAGACCCACTTATCCTAACTCCATTGTTGCGGCAGGTTCGACCTCACCCCAACGAAAGGAGGCAAGAGCAATCACGTGCAAGCTCCCGAGGCGAGAAACGTCAAAAAGCAGGAACGAGGTGGAAGATGTCATCACGTCTGAAGGCGTTTGGCTGTAAAAGACAACATCACAGCACATATATAGAGTATTCTTGAAACACTTGTATAAACTATTTATATATGAACAGGGAGAGCGTAATAGACATAAATTGGCTAGTAAAACAAAAAAAGAAGAAGAAGGGAGAATTGTGATGCTGCAAGACCTAGAATAAGACGACTTCCACCAAGCCTGTATTTTGATACTCGTCTTGCCCTTGAACGCCGAATGAGAATGCAGAAAGATTAAGTGTTAAAATGAAGATATCATGGCTTCTTGTTGTTCATGTACAACAGGTCACTCTCCTTGTGATCCTCGCGGGCCTCTTCGACCAGCTTGTCGATGCCTTTTGCCTTGAGTGCGCCCTTTCACTTGTTAGCTATGGACAGATGTAAATGAGACTGAAGAGTAGATGGACTCACCTTCAAGCACGCCTGGTAGTCCTTGAACAGAGCATCGCACTTGTCCTTGGTCTGAGACGTCGTTGTGCTGCGCTTGAGAAACTCTATAGACAGTTAGAGGCTGGTCAAATGCTATGGAGTGAGATGCACAAATGGAAAAGTGGTTACCCTCGCTGTACCACTTAAGGAAGCAAGTATCGTACTTCCTGGGGCATAATCGTTAGTATTTGACGTCCAGGACAGGAATGGTTTCATCAATTCAGCTCCAGAAGAGGCAGACTTACTCCTTCACCTCATTGCACTCGGGCGCTAGAGAGGCGGACATTGCGCTGTATAGTCCGGTTTTGTGGCTGTAGATGAGAAGCTGTCCAAAAATGACAGGCCGTGAGGTCCTTAAGAGTAGTTGACGTTTTCTGGCTGAGAGGGCTGTGGTGAGAAGACGAGAAAGATATCAAAGAGTGTTTTGGCTGAGAAGCTCTTTGACTGAAGGTCACTAAGACAAGGCGGACAGAGAGGGTAGTTATAGCGGGGATCGGATAGCCCGTGGTTCTGGAATGTGCGGCGAGTGGCCTGTACTATCATACTATCACTAAAGGCTGTGCCCCAGGCACTCCGGAGCACCCGCTAAACTCCGCTATTAACGAACGCCGGGCCTGGCCTTTGTTGACTCGCAGCTCAGCCTTACGCTTGAATATTTACTTCTCATATTTATCAATGATCAAACCTCACTGATCATTTGATTTGTGGTGTTTATGGATTTGTTTTGGTTTTATACGCCTGCCTATCATACTGTATCTATTATACGGAGACGTCCTCCTGCCTCCTGTATCATATCCGCCACTGCCTTTTCCTCATCTTCAGATGCCCTCTATCGTCCTCATAACTTCCTCTCTATACCCTCCTTCTTACTCCGTCCCGTGGCATTCTCTAGCCCGGCTGTTTCGACATAAAATGCTCCAGTTGAGCTTCGTCGTCCACAACCGTCCACAACCGTCCATCCCTGTTCAAGGCGATCTAAGTAAAAGGGCGGTTGAAAGGCGCGTCTTACAAGAAGAAAAATAGCAAAAGCAGGAGGGAAAATACATCGAAGAACGGAAACGAGCCATGCCGTGTTTGCCGCCGAGAAAGGAGAACGCAAGAATGAAGTGGGCTGACCGAAAAGAGACTGCCGCAGCAAATGCAAAGAATCAAAACAGAATAAAGAAATGTAGCTTTAGTAGGAAAGGGATACATGTTTATGAGAGATAGATATAGGCAGTAACACACGATGGTAGAAAGTACAGGATGCAAAGAAGTGAGGACGAAATGTAAAAAAAGACGCGTAGTGGAGGTTAAAACACAGCGGAGAGAAAAGCAGCATAACCAGCAAAGAAAAACAACCCGTCTCCCCGGCGCCTTCCGGAAAACAATAAAGGACATGAGCATGGGATGGACTAGGGATACATTAGAGTCGAGACGTTGGCATGATTTGTGCATACACATGCTTTACATGCCCTCAAACTCGCCACCAAGGTCGTCCTCATCCAGGTCACCATCTTGTATCTCCTTTGCCATCTCACGCTCGCGCTCTCGTGCCTCCTGGGCATTCTTCAGCTCTAACCGGTGCTGGTTCATGGGGAAACGCATAGCCTGTCAAGGACTCTATTAGTATGATTTCATTTGACAGTTCTTGGATAACAACGGGAACTCACCTTGACGCTCTCGTCGTGCAGAGCAAGACACGCCCGGATACGGTCATGGAAGGCCTCGCCAGGCTCGCTTGTGGCATACACGTCGCCGACATCCTTGCTCTTCATAAAGCCGCGTTCGCGGTCGAGCGTAGCCTCAATCACACCGTCCCGGATGGCCTTGGCGACAATGTACTCCGCCGACTCCTCGCTGCCGAGGTGCAGCCGGATGCAAATGTCGCGCAGCGAAATGCGGCTGTACGACAGCGACATCATGCGAATGCCCGTCTTGATAACGTTCTGGCGCAGACGCAGGATCAGCGAGTAAGTACCGTCCTTGCGGAAGGTGTCGGCGTGGTCGGCAATGGTCGTCTCGAAGTCCTCCAAGTTGCCAACACGCACGGCCTGCACCAACAAAAAGTACGGGTGCAGAGCCTGCTCCAGGGTCGCCTGCCGGAAGATGGCACGGTCAGGAATATCACCCATCAGCAGCTCGACAACAAGCAGTAGCTTGGTGGCCGTCTGCGAGAAACCAACGGCCGAGGGGCTCGAGGGCGCCTTCCGCGTAGCGGCAGTCAGGTGCTCGTGAGCCTCGGTGTAATTCAGCTGAATGGCACGAATACGTCCCAGGTAATACAGGAACCGGGCAACCTGGTTGTTAGCAGCGTTCTCCGGGAACTGTGTGTGGGACACCAGCAGATCGGCCTGCGCAATGTTCGACGTCGAGAGATAGTTGCGCAGCAGCAGCACAATGACGGCCGCCTGTGTATCGACATCCTTGCGCAGCACAGCGGTGCGGAGCGCGGCCAGCAGGGCAGGGCGGATAGCGATGACGGGCGACTGCGGCGAGGGCGGCAGGGGAGCAAGCTGCTCGCTGAACAGGGAGTAGTAGAAGTACACCTTGGCGGCGAGCGAGTCGAGTGTACGACGGTTGAGGGCGTGGATGCGCTCCGTCAGGACATGCGCAAAGTCGTAGCCACGCTGCAGCTGCTTGGAGTCGTACAGGTGGACGAGGATCAGGATGCCAAGGAAAACGTCGATTTCGGGAATGATCTCCTTCTTAGGGGCGGCAGCAGACGATGGCGGCGGCGTGCCGTTCTTAGACAGTGTTGCCGAGCTCGAAGGTGTGTCGACCTCCATGTCCGAACCATTTGGCCGCCGGCCCAAGGGCGGGTTCTCGTGGCCGAGGGCTGCCAGCAGCTGCTTTGCGGGTGTAGAGTTTGCCGGAAAGGTATCCGTGGTGACGCGTGCCAGGATATCGGGGGTCAGGCGCTTGCGAATGGATGAGATGGAGCGCATCGCGCGGAGGGAGAAGCGGGCATCGAAAAGAGCAACAGCACGGTCGAGCAGTGCAAAGTTACTCTTAATATCTAATAGCACGCAGTGGTTAGTCATTGTCAGCCCGGTGATCCCGAATGTTGTTTGACGGAGCATTGATGCCGTGAGTGATAGATAGACATCGCCGAAAGAGTTTGAAAACGTACCTGCAGTTGTTTGGACAACGGGGTCGACCTTGACGGCATCCTCCTCCTCTACAGACGCGTCGTCGTCGGCCATGGCTACGTCGCCGTCCTGCTTCTTGCCTTTTGATGGTGCCACGACGACAGTGGCATCGTCGCCGCCCTTGCCGCCCTTCTTCTTGCCCTTCAGAGCAGTATCGTCCTTCATCTCGACATCCTTGTTGTTACGGACGCCGCCGTTCTCAACTGGCTCCTTGCCGTTGCCACGAGGTGTTTTGCCCGGCATGGCGAGGGATTGCGTGGATGTGTTGGGCTGGAAGACCGATTTCGTAGATGCTGTGGATTTGACCTTTTTTGTCAAAGCGCGTCGAGCTGCGGTTCGTGATGAGGTAGGAAAGTGTAGAAGATGGTAGGAAAGGAGGGGAGGAGAGAGGTTAGCTTCTCCGATTTGGTTTGTCAAACGTGGCGCCGGTGCGCTGTGGGCTCGTTTTCGCTCGATGCGGGCGGTTTGCGTCTTTGTCCTTTCTTCAGAAACCCGTCGGATTAGGGGTCTGCCACTGGTTTGCTAATGATTATGTGGGAGGGAGACAGAAGGCGCAGGTGGGAGAGGGCGAGCTGGATGGCGATAAAAACAAAGCAGCAGGCCGTTGGGAGAATTGGTGATGGGGGAGGGAGATGGATGGGCAAGGAAAGATGATGATGGAAGACAGCAAGGAGGAAACGCGGCTGAGGCAGCGAGCGAGAGGCGAAAGAAAGCTTTGGCTGCAGGTTAGCCTGGAAAAAGACTGGGACTGGACCTTTTTGGGGTTGCTGTCGAACCCCGGCAACGTCGAAAACAGCTGCAGGTCGTGCACAAAGTCGCGGGTTTTGGGTTTGTGCCGCTGCAGCAAGAAGCAAAACAGGAAGCAAAGGGTAGAGAAGGTTAGAAAGTGAAGCAGAAAAAGCGTAGATGTCAAAATGATGGAAATCAAAATAGATCACATATGGTCACAAGGAAAGAGGCATGCGGAAGCAAGGAAGGCGCAATGGGCAGTTGAGAAGTGAACGGAGCTGGACTTCAGGGCAGGAGCCTTCGAGATATCGCAGAAGCTGATGGAATGGTGGCATGGCCTGGCCAAACACAAAGCAAGAGCATGCCTGGACGGAAGGAGCGACCTGAGATGGCTGCCAACGTACAGCGAATATAGGAGCAGGCAAGGCGCAAAGGGGCGCTGTGCTGCTCCTACTCCAGCACACTGCACCTGCCGGAGCAACGCCCACGCGCTATTGGAATTGGATGAGGGGGGTTCTGCTAGCGCGTATTGGCTACATCTGCTGCTGGCGTTGGTGTGCGTGCCTGAACAAGTCACAGGTACCCACGTCGAACAGGCGCCCCTTCTGCCACCCAATTCACTCGCGTGACGTTAGTCCATGGCTGCCTTCCTGGCTGAAGTCGTCGCCGCCTGGTCTGCCTCTCCGCGCCGACCAGCCCACTTGGCCGTATTACTCATCCAATTTCGAGTCGCACCTATTCACCACCAAACAGAACACCAGCAATTGAGCTTTTTGGCACATCTTCGTGATTTTTACGTTCTCACAGTAAGCTCTTATGATAACAAATTGGTATGTTTTATTTAGGCTTATTTTCCCATTATTCACTGCATCGTGTAAGAGTATCTCTAACAGACCAGTCAATCATCTACATCTACTTGTTTTCACAGCACCAGGTGAGGCCTCATTCACCTATCTAACAGCTTGACTCCAAAGTTAGGAGGAAGCGAAGTACCGTGCCCTGCATATGGAGCTGCCCCCAAGCGCGAACATCAATTGTTGCTGTCAGTGGCCTGCATGCAGGTGGACTATTGATACAGGAGCGGCCTCAGTCGGTTCACGTGACCTTGAATTAAAGATGATCACGATATTCTCGTTTCACTTGGTAATGATTATTAAGAAATTTTCTTTTTTATAATTATATTGTAGAAGAGGTATCGAGGTTCAGTTTGACGGAGAAAGAATAATTAAACAGGAGAAAACAAATGCAACACATAACGATACCGTGCCGTAGCTCCAGCCATAATCCGTTAGCAACAAACCCGCATAGCCATCCCAGACCAGCAAGAGAAATTCAGGAAAATAATAAATAGAAATGCAATCATGAACGCCATTCAAGCGTGGAAATGGACAAACTCAAGCGCCTCCCTACTACGGGTCATTCTTGGTAGCCGACGTAACCTTGGCGGCCTGGATGACGCTCATCTTGGTGATCCAAGCCATGGACGGCTGCACCTTGCGGACGGTCCGCAATTCGTCAGACGAGTAACCAGGGATGCGGATGTTGTATGTGCGCTCCAGTACAAGCTGCAAATCGCGGATCTCGAGTACCTTAGACCCGCGTTCCTTGGCGTTGCGGCATGCGGAGTGCAGCACACTGTCGACGAACGAGTCGGCCAGGTTGAGAACAGACTGTAAATGTTAGTATGGGCAAAGTGATACAAATGTGAGAGCAAAGGGAGAAAAAAGAGTGTGACTCACCTCCTCGACTTCTGGCTGAAGCAGGTTGCCTTCGTGGCCCTCGGCCGTGCCACCGCACACCTGGCGAACCAGCTCATCCAGGCGCTTCTTGTTCAGCACGCGCTCACCCTCACCGTCGATCTGGATCGCGGGCACCTTGGCAATCGCTGGCTGGCCGAGAACACCACCAACGACACCGCTGCCACCCGTCAGCGTCGGACGGCCAGGCACAAGGCCACCGCCGAGTGCCGTAGGCTGGGGCATCTGTGCAGCCTTCTCCGAAAGCTGCTTGGACATTTGGCGCGGCTCAGTCATCTTAGTATTGATACGCGCTGCCTCCTGAGTAGCGTTCGTTGGAGCACCGTTCTGACCTCCAGCACCGTTGTTGTTTGCTGCTGCCGCAGCGGCGGCGGCGGCTGTGACTTGTTGTTGCTGTTGCTGCTGCTGGTTCATAGCCGCCTGTTGCTGCTGCATCGACTGGTTCTGGGCCTGCTGTTGCTGTTGTGCGGTTGCAGCGTTATTGCCACCGCTAGGGGTAGCAGCGCCAGAGCCAGGTGTAGCACCATTGGCAGACGCGACGTGGCCCGACGGTGGGGTAGGCATCGCACCGTTGCTGATCGAGGCGGCGCGTTTCTTATTCGCCTCTTCAATTGCCTTTTGGTGCGAAAGGGCCCTGGGAGCTGCATTCACTGGCGTGGCAGCGTGCGGGGTCTGGGGCACGCGGCCAGCAGCGGCTGCCGCAGCAGCAGCAGCCGACGCAGGCGTCGGCGTGCCGGCCGTAGGAGGACCGCCAGACTTGTTGGCAGCCGCAAGAGTGGTGTTGATGGGGGTGGGAGGAGGGTGCACGGGCGTTTGCACGGCAGGCGGCTTGGACGCTTGCTTCGCCGCGCCCTGCATGGCCGCGGCAGGAATTACGGGTGGGGGGATGGGCGTTTGCTGAACGATCCCCGGCGCCGGCTTGTTTGGAGGACCCCCAGCGGCATTGTTGTTGGCGGGGCTGTTGATGGCCATGTTTGCGTTTCCGGCACCCTGTCGTGCGCCCGCAGCAATCGATTCCTTTTTCGCGGCTTCAATAGCGCCGTTGATGTTGGCCTGCGAATTCTGCATGTTTGTGGGCTCAGTCTTGACATTTTTCTGTTGTTGGCCTGCTGGTTGCTGGGCGGCAGTCGCTCCTGCCTGTTGTGGCGGTCTTTGCTGCTGCTGCTGTTGGCCACCTGCGGCACCTCCCGCCGCTTGTTGCTGCTGCTGTTGTTGCAACATTTTCTGCTGCATAAACAGCTTGGTCTGCTCCTGCTGTTTCCGATAGGCAGCCACAAAGCGGGATGAGTCATCCAGCAATTTCTGCATCATATCGCGGCGGTCCTTGTAGGCCTTTGCGTCCTCGGCCGTGATTTGGTTGTTGGTTGAGCGCACCTTGTAGTTGGCATCCAGCTTGTTGATGTTGTTCCTCGCCATTTCAATCTGTGTCAGTGACACACCGAGCTTCTTGCGCACGTCCTCCTGCCACTTCGCCTTAATCTCCGGTGGCTTATCAGCAAACGCCGGTGGAGGCAGGTAGGTCAGCAGGTTGAGGCTCTGCAGCACGTTGTCTGAGAACTTGGGAGGCTGCTGCGGCCGCGGCTGTTGTTGTGGGCCTGCCGCACCCGGCTGTGCTTGCTGTTGGGGCCCGGCAGGCGGCGAACCTGCTGCACCGGGTCTTGCCGCAGCATTGGCATTGCCAGCCGCAGCAGCAGCCGCGTTTGCGGCCCGAAGCTGAGCCTGCTGCTGCTGCTGCTGCTGGAGCTGCTGGTGTTGGGCCTGGGCCTGGGCTTGTGCTTGAGCCTGTGCCTGGGCCTGTGCTTGGGCCTGTGCCTGGGCCTGAGCCTGGTTCTGCAGCTGACCTTGGGCAGCCTGCGCCTGTTGAAGCTGTTGCTGAGCAACTGCTTGTGCGTCACCTTGCGGCATTTGCTGGCCCTGCTGCTGCTGTTGCATCTGCTGCTTGAGCAATTGCTGTCTCTGCACGGCAGCCATGCGCCGCTCGCGGATCTTGCGCGCTAGGACGGGCGTGAATTCCTGGATCTTCCTCCGGGCATTCTCGCGCTCGGGCGATCCCTCGGGGCTTTCCTCCACGGTCGTCCAGAGCACGCGTAAACCATTTTCGTATTTGCCGCGCTCCTGGGGCGTCAACTCCTTGATATTGCGCATCTGCTCCGGACGGTACATGATGGGTTGCTGCGGCTGCTGCGGCTGTTGTGACAGCTGCTGCTGCATGGGCACGCCGGCGGCGCCCGGCGTACCGGCAGTCTGTTGCGGGCTGCCCTGATTCATGCTGGGCGCGATCGCAGGGAGGTGCTCAAAAACGGGAGGAGAATGGTAGTCGATGGAATGTGCGGCGCTAGACTAGAAAAATTGATATCGTCGATGGCGAAAGGGGGAAGAGGAGGCTTCAATGACGGAACAGTTTCCTGCCAAGTGGGTTGCTCGGTCGCAAATAATGTATCGCAATTCGTGCGCTGGTGACGGCCGTTGGAAACAAAAAGGGTTTGATCGAAATCGGTTCGCTGGTTGCTCGTGCACAAACTCCCTGCTCGCCACGGATGTAGCAAGAATACGAGAGTTCTTTAACGATGGAGATGGTTGTCAAGAAAATTGGAAAACGGATGGTGATGGATGTCAATGTTGGAAACGCGGTCGCCTTTCGTGCATGGTAGCCTTCCAGCTAGTAGTCGCAAAAATCATGCGCCACAATCCAGCCACAGACATACCGTATACATGCATACATGCTTATATAAGCACTAACTCAACTGTAACACATCAACCCTCTCTTTCACCTGAATGCTACAAATAAAAGGTGTACCTTGTTTTTTACAATACATTAATGAAGGAAAACCATAATAAACTGTTGATACTTATTTTTGCAGAAAGTGTGGCTGTGGTTGTGCTGTGTGGCTAGGTACACAATGCGAATCACTTAGATCATATCTAGGGCCTGGGGCATGTTGTTGCTTCACGTGTGTGGGTGAGTGACTCTCATCTGCGAGTTTCCGTGGCAAAGTAAAAGCTAAGAAATATGGCTATCTAAGTATCCAAAACGTCCTGTGGCCATGGGATGGGAAAACGCAGTGACCGTGGACGCCGTGTCCCAAATCTATGAGGTATCTTGGCATCATAAACATGAATTAGGAGAGAAGGGGAGGTAGAGAGTGAGAAAAGAAAGAAAGTAAATAAGGGATTGGAGGGAAAGAATAACAACGAAAGAAACTTCCAGTGAAATGAATCAGGCTGTAAATATAAAGAAAAGAATAATAGAAACCCAAGATTCCAAATCAGGACAGCCCGATAATGATACAGACCTAATGGCCTGGGATAATTCCGTCCCATCAGAAAGCAAACAAGAATCGACGTTACCTTGCACGCGATCTGTATCAAAGCCGAAATGTCAAAAAGAAAGAAAAGAAATAAGGAAAAAAGTAAAAAAAAAACAAAAAAAAAAAACAAAACAAAACAGATCTATATTGCTTGCTCTATGCTCCATGCCCCAAAGTTATACTATGCAAGGACTGAGCCTGTGCATAGAAACAAAAACAGTGAAAGCAAAGAAAACCAGGTAGAAATAGAAGATGAAAAGTGAAAAGAGATGATTGTAAAGAGACATAAGATAGATGCCTAAGAGATTTGAACGATGATGCTATAGTAGCATATGGCCTAGACGATGGTCGAGAGTTGCATGTATCGGGCATAATGTCATGAGAACTCGTGTGAAGTGTCGTAAGGCATCAATGGAAGGATGCAAGATAACAACGCATAACTCATTCATAGATTCGTAGCATGGTCATATATTTTGTGAGAAAGCCGGCCTCTCGAAGACCATTCGTATCATGGGGAGTCGACCTCCATGCTGATGTATTCCAGGGTGTAGTATGGGAGTTCCCGGGCCAGAGCCTCACCATCTCGAGTCAGCTCCTTTACGTCGTCTTCGTTGTCGCTCGTATCTGGCTCTTCGAGCTCGTCAATTCGGGGCGGCGGCGGATCTTGAAACTGAAGGCTGTGGCGGTCTCCGATGCGACGTCGTAGGCGGCGAGCACTCGATCCGACCTCGCTTGCATCAAGCGTGGCGCTGAGGTCTTCATTGTCCGTGTCGCTGCCAATGCTCTCACTGATTGTGCGTTTGCTGATGCTTCCAGAAGTCATGCGGCGCCGACGTCTATCAGCACGCTGCTTGAGGCGGAACAGATTGTACGCGGCCTCATCAAAATCGGACCCATCTTCATCATCCTCGTCGATAAGTGCCTCCTCGTCCGAGTCACCTCTGAATGAGAAACCTCGGAGGCCACTCATGACACTGCGATCGATTTCAGGGAGCCTAGATAGGCGAGCAGAAGACCGCCGACGTGGTGCTCTACCCATATTGAACTTTCCGCTTCGATTTTGATTTGGGTCCGGCGTCTTTTCACGCTCAGACTCGGCCTCCTCGATTTCGTAAGGTAGAATTACCTGGACGCGGCCATTGTCGCTGTCAAAGTCGCTGACCTCTTCGATGATCAAGGCGGCAGCTTCGACAAATAGTAGGCGTGTCGAAGATTGAGTAGGATCGCGGCTCATGGAAGCTCGCCTGCTGCTGTTGGACTTTGTCCTGCTTCCACCAGGTGTGTATGCTGGTGAAGCCGAACCGCTCGTTTGGCCTGCACGCCGTCGAAGGGGAGCCGGTCGCGATGTTATCGGCGGACTGGACAGTTCTGCAGAACTTGATGATTTCGAGATGCTGCCACTGGCTACCGAGTCAGAGTCGGAGTCGGACTCAATATCATCGTCATCATCAGCATCATCATCAGCATCTTCGACCTTCGTAGCCAGATTGATGCTGGGGATGCCGTTTATAGAAGAACCAGCCGATCGTGGCGATAATTCGTCCGGTCGGAAGGGTGTCGTCCGGAATGGGATCCCATTTGCGCCAGCGGCGCCTGGGGATACAGAAAAGCGGAGATCCCGGCCACTGGCGCCGGAAAATCGTGGTGAAGAAGACAGCGAGTGCCGGACGTTGAGAGGTTGGCTGTGAAGACCAGCGGCAGGTCGCCGGCCAGGAGAAGCCGTGATGGGGGTTTCGGGCGGTGAGACGGGATCCATAGTGCGAGACATTTTGTGTGTATGACCGGCAGGGAGTGGGATAGTCTGAGGTCGGCGACGGCGGGGGAGACGGGATAGGATGGGTTGTTTTGGGCCGCCAATTTTTCGACAAAGTTCTTCAATCCGCTTCCCGTTTTCTCCAGTTGAAGATGTCTTCTGGTGGCAGCAGAATCGGGTCCCTTTGGTGCTGGGAGCCAGGTGCTCCTTTCAACCACCACTCTCAATCTGCAGGTGGTGGCTCGGTTGGTGCGTAGTGTGGTGAAAATCGACAATGTCTTTGTGTGCCGAGATGTATCCCTTGAGATCGAATTTTTGATCCGATCCGATATATTTTGACGCCTTATTTGACACCAGGGGCCAACCACAAATTGTCTCGAGGTGTGGGATCACCGCTTATCGCGAGTGATGTGGGGGGTTTGTGTGAATTTTTGTGCGTGCTCGTGTGCAGATATGCGTATATTCTGCTGCTGTCTCTATGCAGCGGCAGGGACGACGATACCGGAGTAGAGGAATCGCAGAGGCTGTGGGTTTCTGAGTGAGGCAAGAGTATGAGGTGTATTAGAGAAGGCGGCAAGAAGCGAGGCCGTTCTTCAAGGAGAATAAAAAAAGGACTGAGAGGAGTTCAGGGATCCAGCACCCGATGTTTGAGCCTCCAACAAGAGGAATGTATTGAACTCTGGTTGGTTGTCATGATAAACTTAGTGCCAAGTGCGATGCAGGATTTCGCGCAGCAAGAGGCAGCTCGGGGCAGGATAGAGGATGAATAAGAGAGAGAGAAGATGAGGAAACAGAAGAAGTGAAGACGGGTTCAGTGCCCGAAGAAGCTCGAATGAGAGCCAAAGAGACCTAAAGGGAAGGGGGGGGCAGCGGCAGAAGGAGGGGCAATGCACTAGGAAAACAATGGAAGGAGACAAAGGATTTAAAAGCAAACAGAATCAAAGGACAGGCCTTTTGGACGAGGGCCGTCAGGTTGCGTTATGGGTGGACGAGGCGAGGAAAGATGCTTTTGGGAGGATGGGTGCAGATGGGTGCAGGAAGTCGACGGGGTCGACGTGGATGTGAGGAGCGTGGGCTTGGGAGCAAAAGCAAGCGGGCTTGCAGATGTCAGATCTGAGCCGTGCGTTGTCGAGTGGCCGGTGGTGGTTCTTGTGTACGATTTTTGGGCACCGGGGGTGGTTCGTGTTGACGAGTACACCGGTTGATGCTGTGTACGCTGCAATCCGCAGGTATCCTGCAACTGATGCAACAGCTGCAAGAGCTGCAACTGGTGTTGCTGATCCCGGGACACGGAAATTGAAAGACTGCCAGTTATCACAGCGGGCGGGTGGACACAAAAGAAAGGCAAGTGACTGGCTCGTGTCGGCCGCTTCTGATGGGGGGAAAAGCTGCAGACCAGCCCGAAGGAATGGGGAGGGGTGGGAGGAGGGGGAGAGGAGAAGGCGTGTTGATGCAAGTTAAAAGCACGTTAGAGACGGCGCCACGGAACGTGAGGAGAGGATGAGTGGAGGGTGCTAGAATGC